>JAWZSL010000099.1:195000-277500 GCA_034769285.1 Lutjanus argentimaculatus | reverse complement strand
TAATGAATATTAAAGTAGCAAATGAGGCTACAAAAGCTGGCATTACTTCAGACTCAGAAAAATGTATTTTCCATTAATCAATAGGGATTGAGGTGGAAATTTTTCTTTGACTCTGCCACGAGAAAAAACACTCAGGACAAGAATTAATGAGCTAAATAATAAATAGATAATGTCAGCGCTTGTGTGTAAGAGCATAATGTGTAGATTTATTTGAAAAGGGGGGCCTGTGTTAGACTATTATGAATGTGAAAGTAGTAAATTAAAAAAAGTAAAAGAATGTGTGATGACAGTAATTTTATTCATCCTTAATGGGGAATTCATTTGTGAATTCTCCATTTTGTAGGCTACTGAGGAGAGAGCAGTGTGATGACCCTCCCTGCTCCCATGCTACGACTATGTATACGATAAATAAAATACGCTGTCTGCATACGGTCCGCCATTATTCGTCTTCTTTTTCTTCTTCTTCTTCTTTTTCTGTTTTATGGCGGGTTTCTTCTTCTTTTACTTCACTTCCTGTCTTCTCTAGCTTTTGCAGAGGACTCATTTTACATCTCACGTGGTTTAACGTGATTTCCCCTTGTGTAATGGGCGTGTCTTGTAGTGACGTCACTACACGACACGCCCACTACACGACATGCCTCTCTCTTGCAGTCCGCAGACAGACCCTTCTCGCACTAACAGCCAGCAGAGGGCGGCACTTACAGCCAGCAGGGGGCGGCACTAACAGCCAGCAGAGGGCGGCACTTACAGCCAGCAGAGGGCGGCACTTACAGCCAGCAGGGGGCGGCACTAACAGCCAGCAGAGGGGGGCACTTACAGCCAGCAGGGGGCGGCACTTACAGCCAGCAGGGGGCGGCACTTACAGCCAGCAGAGGGCGGCACTTACAGCCAGCAGGGGGCGGCACTAACAGCCAGCAGAGGGGGGCACTTACAGCCAGCAGAGGGCGGCACTAAGAGCCAGCAGAGGGCGGCACTTACAGCCAGCAGAGGGCGGCACTTACAGCCAGCAGAGGGCGGCACTTACAGCCAGGTCCATCAAGTGTCTTCTGTTCTCTCATCACTTCTGTCTTGTATAGAAACAGAAGTTCAGACTCTTTTCTTGTGATCAAGCATGAATTTATGTTTAATTTAGCTCCAAAGAACATATTAACTAAAAAGTTAAGAAAATCATGTCTTACAACTTTTACTGTCTTCACAGGCCGACAGGTTAGACGGAGTGTCAAAAAGTGTGCCAAAGTTTTAAAGGAGTTATTTATTCATTCACTCATTTGTTGAAGCTGTGAAGACAAAAAAACATTCAAGTCCAAACCACGACTTTGAGCTGTGTTTAACTTTATACTTCTCCAGTTTCTTGATGAGCAGATGATGCCAGTAAATCAAATGGACATCATATGAATAAGAAAATGTTCTATAGAGCAGCTGATTATGTTGTTGGTAATATCAATATGAACAGTTATGGACTTAGACATTTAGATTTAGACATTTATTATCAAATACAAATAAAGCAATAAGTCGGATTGTATATCTTTTCAAAAATGATTGTTGTGGCTTTTTGTCTGTACAGCTGCAGACAGGAGGAGGAGGAATGAGACAGAGACATGTAGGTTGTCCTCCAGTTGGAATCGAACCCACGTGGTTGTTGAGGTGGACGCTCTACAAAGTGAGCTACAGGTGCAGGGCGCCGTTCCCGTTTACTAGGTTTGCAGTTTTTTCCCAACATACCGGCATCGTTTTGTTAACTGTGGTAATATCGGCCTTTTTTCATGATGAAGCCTTTATATTCTTTATATAATTTGATTTTCAATTTGTTTTACAGCTGAGAAGAAAACCGCTCTCATCATCTCTTCTTTTTGTGACATCTTATCCTCTTTTCAACAATCAGCTGTTCTGAGCTGCCTCAGTTCTCTGTGCTCGCTCACAGTGCAGCTTGTTTTATCCTGACTTGAGTTAGACTTGACTACACCAGGACAAACTGTCTTAGTGGATCAGATTCAGTCTTCAGTGGAAGGTTAAGTTCATTCAGGTCAGGATTTTTCACTGAAGCACAGACTTATTTATCAGCCTTGTTGGAACCCTGGTTACCATGGTGATCTACCCCGGTAAGAAGTGAATCACCATGGTAGTACCAACAACCCAGGGTGAACCTTAAAATTACCTCGTTAACCACCAATCCTGCTTCATAGTCCAGGCCCCAGGTGCTCACAGTCACAGATCAGTGAACTCCAGGTGAATCCAATCTGAAGTCAAACTGGTCAACTCAGAGAATGTGGAAGCCACTTAGTTCACATCAGACACACTTGCACTGAGTCGAGGATATAATTTAAAAAGTCTTTATCGGTGAATCAAGGTTAAAAATCTCACAAAACACCAACTGGTTTGGACTCACTGGGTCTTCATGAGGGTGTGAACTGAAACAGAGTGATGTGTTGTGATTCCTTATGTAGATCATTAGTGGGCAGGTGGTTGAGTCACACCAGCCAATCACGTACTGAATACAGCTCATTTAGACAAATAGTGACCAGGTGGTTAAATGTCACCAGAATATCACACAGCAGACCGACAATAAACAGTCAACAACAACAACAGTATAGAAAAAATAAATACATAAATGAGAAAACTCTCATCATCAACAACAATAACTGAGTTAAACTGATCTGTTTCCTGACCTGGAGACACTAAAGCATCAGCACATCTGTGTGCTCCACCTGTTCTCACATGGACCTTCTTTTCAACTGACAAGATTGTGACAGGTTCAATTAATTGATTGATCATTTTAAGTCATTTTTAAAATGAAAAATGGTTTCTTTACTCCTCTCTGACAGGAAACTGAATATCTTTGACTTGTGGACAAAACCTGACATTTGAGGACGTCATCTTGGACTTTAGGAAACACTGATCCATATTTTTCACCATTTTGTTGAGTAAACAACTGATTGATCAATCTTTAATGTAATGAACAGATTGATTGCACTGTAAATTATATGACTGTGAAGTTACAGTAAATTACTGGCTACTAGTTGCATGACTTTCACAGTAAGTTACTGTGTCAGTTTTACAGTACAGTATTGTGAAACAACAGCTATGTACTGTGACCTTACAGTAGTTATGCCATATATTACTGTAAATTAGCAGTATGTTGTTGTAAAATTACTGTATTTTACTGTAACTTCACAGTAAATGTCCATTAGATTACTGTAATTTAATGGTATGCACTTACAGAACTGCTGTATAAGCTGTAACCTCACAGTAACCTGTAGATGTTACACTTCAACTACTGTAAAATGGTGTAAATTTGACATTTTCAGCATTTTTACCTGTTAACCCACCAGCAACCTAAAAACACTGACAAATTGGTTAATTCAAATAAAGACAAAAAACATTATCCATTTTATACATTTATTCATTTGATTTTTTTAAATTCATTTTACCATTCATTTCACTTTCTTATTTTTTATTATATAAATTATAATATATTATATATACATATTATATATTCAGTTAAATTATTTTTGTTGTCAACACAGTTCAAGAAAAAAAAATGCACTCACATAAGAGTAACCTTTCTCACTGCTCACCAATGCAGGGTTTTTTTTATGTCTTAACTGAAGACTGAAACTGTACAAAACTGAACAGTATGATATTCATATTTTTTGAGCCCCATACACCCTTTTTAAGAAATTACATTCTTCCTATTAAGGGACAAAAGTGTCCTCTTCCAAAACACCATAAAAATAGTATATGTTAATATTTTTTTCCCCATAAATCTTTGAATCAACTTCAGTCCTGATCATAACTACCAAATATTCAATTATTTTCTGAATTTTAACCCTTTAAATGCCAGTGTTTATGATGGCACCGCACATTTTTGAAAATAAATAAATAAATAAATAAACTAAAATTTAAATTTTATCGAAATATTTTTAAGAAATCAAATGCAAAGTGAATTTTCTTTGGGGGATTATTACAGGCTAG
Organism: Lutjanus argentimaculatus; assembly: GCA_034769285.1. Lineage (NCBI taxonomy): Eukaryota > Metazoa > Chordata > Actinopteri > Lutjaniformes > Lutjanidae > Lutjanus > Lutjanus argentimaculatus. The sequence continues at coordinate 273,528 of JAWZSL010000099.1, read as the reverse complement.
GATATGTCAATGATCAGCAGCAACACTGATTTTGTTGGATTTTTAGGTTTTTTTGTAGTGTCAGTTTTTAAGGAGAAAAAAAAACTCACTCTTCCTATTGGGGGACAAATGTGTTCTCTTCCAAAATGGCATAAAAATAGTTGTTAATGTTTTTTTCCATAAATTTTTTAATCAACTTTAGGCCTGACCAAGAAAACAAAAAATCTGCCTGTGTGTCTGTGCGTGTGCGTGTGTGAGAGTTCAGTTTCATTTTATGCACAGGAGCTGCAGCACAGGGATGTGTGGGCTTTTTCCACCATACTTTCCACACTTGCAGCAGGTGTTAGAGGCCTTCTTCTGCTGGCTGGTGTACTGCACACACAGTCACCTTTTTTGGGTTCTGGAGGGCCCTGGATCCCCACTGGCACTGTCCTTACCTGGCTGTGGCCCTCATGCTTCAACCACCCTGGCAGCAGAGCTTGGTGCGCCAGGGAGGCGCTGTCGTTGCTGCATCTGCGGAGTCACCAGTGCTATTCCCAGCTCCTCTAGGAACAGGCAGCGCTTGTACAGTTTGCCCTGCATCCAGGTTGGATCCACAGCACAAAGGAACTGAAAGCAGAGGTGGTGAGGACAACCTGGATAAGTTATGTGTCACTACACATCAACTATGCACAAACGTTGTTATTGCTGAATTTCTTTGCTTGGCTACAGTTGTCGCTGAAAGACCTGCCAGTGGCCACTGACATTGTTTTACAACATCCTGGAGTCTGTGCTTTCAGTTCCTTTGTGCTGTGGATGACTGAACAGGCATCCAGGTTGGATCCACAACCATCACAGCACAAAGGAACTGAAAGCACAGACTCCAGGATGTTGTAAAACAATGTCAGTGGCCACTGGCAGGTCTTTCAGCGACAACTGTAGCCAAGCAAAGAAATTCAGCAATAACAACGTTTGTGCATAGTTGATGTGTAGTGACACATAACTTATCCAGGTTGTCCTCACCACCTCTGCTTTCAGTTCCTTTGTGCTGTGGATCCAACCTGGATGCAGGGCAAACTGTACAAGCGCTGCCTGTTCCTAGAGGAGCTGGGAATAGCACTGGTGACTCCGCAGATGCAGCAACGACAGCGCCTCCCTGGCGCACCAAGCTCTGCTGCCAGGGTGGTTGAAGCATGAGGGCCACAGCCAGGTAAGGACAGTGCCAGTGGGGATCCAGGGCCCTCCAGAACCCAAAAAAGGTGACTGTGTGTGCAGTACACCAGCCAGCAGAAGAAGGCCTCTAACACCTGCTGCAAGTGTGGAAAGTATGGTGGAAAAAGCCCACACATCCCTGTGCTGCAGCTCCTGTGCATAAAATGAAACTGAACTCTCACACACGCACACGCAGACACACAGGCAGATTTTTTGTTTTTCTTGGTCAGGCCTAAAGTTGATTAAAAGATTTATGGAAAAAAATATTAACAACTATTTTTATGCCATTTTGGAAGAGAACACATTTGTCCCCCAATAGGAAGAGTGAGGTTTTTTTTTTCCCTTAAAACTGACACTACAAAAAAACCTAAAAATCCAACAAAATCAGTGTTGCTGCTGATCATTGACATATCCTAGCCTGTAATAATCCCCAAAGAAAATTCACTTTGCATTTGATTTCTTAAAAATATTTCAATAAAATTTAAATTTTAGTTTATTTATTTATTTATTTTTCAAAAATGTGCGGTGCCATCATAAACACTGGCATTTAAAGGGTTAAAATTCAGAAAATAATTGAATATTTGGTAGTTATGATCAGGACTGAAGTTGATTCAAAGATTTATGGGGAAAAATTTGAAAAAAAATATTGATATGATATTTTTTATGACACTTTTGTCCCTTAACAGGGCACAAGGGTTAAACATTTACATTTATACTTATGCAGTGTGCAATAAGCAGTGTGTCTTGCCCATCACAGTCCTACATTGAAATTCACTCGAAGTCGATAAGTTTTCAAATGAACGTGCACACTTGCTGGTTGATGGATGCTCGGCACGTCTTTGACTTGGTGCCCCTCTCGGGGTTAATGCCCAAGAAGCACCTAAAAACAAGTTTCAAGTTAGTTTCATTCAAGTAAGATGAAAAAGGTGTGACAGTTCCCAAGCAGTCACCACTGCTGTCAGTGGGTCACTGGTCTTGCAGTGTGAGAACTGGAAGTAAACAGGACAAGTTCATAGAAAAACCCATCCTTATATATTGGTTTATTTATCTTACTTAATTTCACTGTTTATTTTGTTTCATTTCATTTTAGCACCTTGATAACAATACAATAATTATATTCAGTTTATTAACGGCAGAATGGATCGTTGTTGATCCATAGTCTGTTCAAATCACCCCCACATTTCTGCTCACGTGTTCCGCAAAATAAATGTAACTATGATAGTCTAACATACAGTTTTCCTGTAGCTGTTACTTTTTTAAGTTATAATTCCTTGAATGTCAATGCAGAGTTGCAGTGAAAAGACACAACAGATGTGTGCGGTGTAGTGTAGCGCATTTCTGCAGCAGCAGAATCTAAAAAAAAGAAGAGCCACTGATTTAAAAGTTGTCAGATCTGACCCTGACTTGGGGCATTTTCAGCGGTGTAACTAGGAAAACTGGGCATGCTGCCATCATAGAAATCAATCATTAGGTTGTGATGTTTATTCTAACTTCGGAGAGATCTGCTGCAGAGATGTTCCTGATGACTACTTTCCATGTCGATGAGTATTTTCATGACATTTTTAATTTAGAGTAGTCAACTAGTCTTACAGTAAGAAAATATCAATAAAGCTGTTAAAATTGAACACCAATTGGCATTGTTAAACATCTCCTGAAAAAAATACTGCATGTATGAAGATTTTAAATGTTGGTGGTGACATTTAATCATTTAGTCGACTAATCACACATATCCCTAACTTCGACACACAGCTCTACTCTGCCCACCGGTGCAGATCTTTCTCTCTGCCTGTCCGTCACACAGCCCTCAGTAGTGACTGACCATTACTCATCTACTCTTCTAACTAATTAGATAGTGCTGTGGGAGGGACATTAAGCCAGACTACAGTGTAGTAGTGTATAATACTGTACAGTGTATAATTATACGTATGTGCTATAGTATAGTGTAAGATAGTATAGAATTTTGAATATACTGTATAGTATTATTATTATTAGAGTGTGAATTTTATTTTTCATAAAAATCAAGCGCATTTTCAAATTTATTTAACCCTAATCCCACCTTTTTTCTTCTTTGCTGATCCAAAAAATGGTTTGATCCGTGACTCAAAACCATGATACAATCCAAACTGTGAATTTTATAAAGGGAGAGCAAATTGAATTGTAGTGCTGAGAGAAAGGACAGAAATGGATAAAAGAGGGCGTCATCTTGGGAAACACTGATTTACATTTTCCTCCATTTTCTGATATTTATTTTCTGACATTTATAGTACTAATCAATTAGTAGAGGAAATACTCTACAGATTAATCATCAATGAAAATAATTAGTTTCAGCCGTACTGCAGTACCTATATTTTGCAGAATGACCAGTTAAAGAAGAAAATAATCATCACACATTAAGTGTGCAACAGCAGTTCCAAGCAAAACTAAAGTTAGCTCAGTTCAAACAATGTGTCATAAGGCTGCAACTAACAATAATTTTCACTGCCAGTTGATCTGTCGATTGTTTTCTTGATTAATCAATTACTTGTTCTGTCTATAAAGTGTCAGAAATTGGTGAAAAATGTCAATCTGTGTTTCCAAAAGCAATGTTTTATTTTGCCCACAACCATATATGTTTGATATATTTAGTTTTCTATCAGAAATAAGGAAAGAAACCAGAACATGTTTAGATTTAAGAAGCTGAAATCTGAGATTTTTGACTTGACTCAAACCGAATAATCAATTCTCAAAATAGTTTGATTAATTTAATAATTGATCATTGTTGCAGTTCTTGACATCACTGTGGTTCAGTTAAACAGAAACAATTTAAATAACCAATGAAAATCTTTCTATTACAAATACAGTCAAGCACAGACCTACAAAAAATGAAGGTGTTTGATTTACCCGGGCAGAGCATTTGCACTGGTAATGTGCTGATGGGCTAAATAAATCATCCATCTGCCACCCACCTGGATGTATTGTAGTGAATAACTTGTGATTATTACCAATTCAATGTAGAAGTTTGGTCTATGCTGCACATAGAGATGAAAAATACAGTTACTTGAAAGAAGCACTGGGGGATTTAAATTGATGTTTAACACCTTGTTTTGCTTTCTATGATGACACCCTCTATGTTTCCAGATGAGGAAAAGACAAAGAAATAATCACTTTGCTGCAGGGCACACAGGAACGATTCGCTTAAAGCTTTAATTATCAGTAAAGCAAGTGGTGGCAATCAGACAGAATGCACTTTTTGAGGTAGAAGACATGTTTTTCCAGTTGTCATGCAGAATTGCAGAGAGAGGCAGACAGGGAAAGAGACAGAAAGTGCTCATGCTGACTAACTGCCGCAATATTATTTTCAACATGATGAAACTCTTCATGATGTCAGTCTTAATTCATGTGGTAAGTTATAGTTGACTAATGTATGTATTGTTCTACTAATGTCCACAAGTTCGGAAAACTAACAGCTATAGGTCATCAAAAAGAAAACATCTATTGTTACTATTGTTACTAATAGTACTATTACTATTGTAAAGTCTGTTTTAAAATTCTCTGTGTTCAGCCCAGTTTCCTCTCTGGCACAGACATATAATTAGAGTTTGCAACAGACCGGACACCATTTATTGCAGGGGGAGTTGGGTTTTGTCGCTGGTTAGCTTCTGTAGTCCTGAACAGCTTGCTATCACAACTCATCCAAACTCATTGCTGAAACCACCAAATAAAAAACAAGTGATGAAGACATTACCTTTGGATGAATTCCAAAGTGCATGAGGCACCTTCATCATACTTCAAGTTAAAGTTGTAGTAGCTGGCAAACATGGCAGCCAAACCACTGGTGAAGTCATGGTGAGGCCCCATGACGACTTGGCCCTCCAAAGACAGCATCCACCCGCCTGGTTTCATTATGTCACCTGAAACAAGACCATACATGGTATTCAGAAAAGGAATCAAGAATACATTTTTTTTAAAATAGTGTAATGACAGTAAAGAGTAAGAGTAATGACCTATGCTATGAACTGGGTCTTACATGAGACATTTTAAAAGAAAATAATTAAAATAAATTCTAAATGCTGAACCAATGGGTAAAAAGTAAATACAGTTGCTAAGGTATACAGACCAGTACAGTGAACATCGCAGACCTAATCACTTATAATGTAACTTCACTCCCAGGTTTGAACTTACCTCCACCTGCTGTAATAATTTTGAACAAGACAAGGTGAAACCTAGGATATGGCTGGACCGCCATTATACTTATTAAAATTTTGATTTTGACACCAATACCCAGTTTGGTATCAGAATACTTACTAGATACTAAAATGATACTAGTTCAATACTCGATACCTAACAGATCAGAATAATCCTGGACATACAGTCTGCCATGAGACCCAGAGTGTGCAAAATACATTTACAATGAACTCTGAACTATTTCATATTCATTTTATACACATAAAGGCTAATGATTATAGTTATTGGTTCAAATGTTATTATATGATGTATTATTTATTTCAAATTGTTTTTATTGAGTTTTCAGTAGTATAAGATGAAAGTAGCTAAACCAAGCTGATACAACAAAATTATATGATGTATTATAATATAGAGCTGCTCATATATGTATTATTCTATGAACAGTTTCAAAACAAGAAGTCATGATTTACCACAGCTACAACAGGACATCTACAGTAAAACGTTACTCTAAGAAAACTTAACATTTTTTATTTTTTATTCAGGGTCATCATGTTCACTATGGATACTGTTATGTTCTCAAAATTTACAATGGGAGTGTGTCTTTTTTACTGCCCATTCCATCTGACCCTACAGAGCCACTAGGGTTCATTCACATTTGAACTGAAACGGTACTGATACCGGCACCTGGATTTCGGTACTGGAACCCAATGGTACCTTTTTTTTGGTACTTTACTCTCTCTGTAATTTCCCTCTGGGATCAAAGTATCTATCTAATTTCTTCTGCAAGAAAAATAGGTCTAAACTTGTTTTTATTTTTGGATTATTTTGCTATTATTTTATTCATTTATTTTAAACACAACACACAATAAAATCCCACCATCTCCCCTCTCAAACTGTCTCTACCATTGAGTTCAACACCTGTGTCTGAGGAAGTTGGACTAAAGTGCATTTCTACCAGATGGGTGTGCAACCTCAAAGAGACACTACATTGGTACCAAAAGCACAACTTGATGCTATTAAATACATCAAAAATTAGGAACACATCAACATTACCTTGGACTATCAATCGAGGGGTGCACGGCAGTTTCATAGTCCTCTCAATGTCAACGGCTGTGACACACGGCTGCAAAAATATGATACTTTAATAAAACTCAACTAATAACATGGTAACATGGTGTACACATGGTAGCACAGAGTCAAGTCATAGAGCCCCATAGACACCATGACATGCACCATGCCAGCCTTATGCTGGAGAATAAGGAAAATAAGGGATCCGTGTCAGCTGACACGGATCCTTTATTTTGTTTGCGGTCAGACGCTGGTGCTGCGTCTCCAGCATAAGGCTGGCATGGTGCATGTCGCTGTGTTAGATACAGTCAGCTTAATAAAGTCAGTGATCACAAGTTAGAATTATATATTTATTTTTTAAAAAACAACCTTTTATTTACCGAGGTTTGGATTGGATTCTTCGGGAGATTTTAGCGTCTTTCTTCTGTGACAGACGCATTTCACTACTGCCACCTGTTGGAGGTAAATCCGTCCGTATGCTGCATCTCTGACAGTATTTAACCAAGAAGTAATTTGGAAAAGTATGAATCCAGTGTTCTTGAAGATTTGGGCTTTCACTTGGAGTTTTGTCTGAGATTTAAATGTGGCACCAAAGTTCTCCTTGAACCTCAGTTCGGTGCGTTTGATCCCTCCTTTAGACAGCACAGCGCACACTTTGCATACTCATCATTTAATATTTTAACTAACTGGTGGCAGACATCGTGTTGTGTGTCTTAGATGGTAGAGACACAAGTTACTCTGCTAACTGGATTAAGGGTCAGAAGTGTTTCAATTCATGGTGCTTTGTTCTTGTTAATCAATTAATTATAGCCGCAGTAAGCTCCACCGTCATATGGGCGCACACACATACACACACTCTCCCCCTCCCTCTGTCTCTCTGTCTGTCTGTCTCTCTCTGTCTTTCTGCCTGTCTGTCTCTCCCTCTCTCTCTTAACTGCAAATTCGCCACAAACTCTGGTAGTATCGCCAAGGGAAAAAAATGATCATTGTTCATCCCTTCAATCGCCAATATACGATCGGATCACCAATCTTTAGTTGGTTGCACTTTATTCAAATAAAATGTGAATGCATTGTTTATATCCATAATTAATTTATACCTGATTCCCTTACAAGAAACAACAGGAATCTAGGAAACTTCACCTGCACTGTCCAGTATCCAGGTATTTATTTCACAGTCACACTGGTTGAATTTTTGGCTAAAAAGTTACTGAATCGATTTCAAGTCACTGAATTGTTTCGGATTGTATTGTTCTAAATGAACCAATATCGTCCTTGAATCGTATCGGCAACCACGAATCATGATACAAATCGAATCGTTGTTAAAACGAATCGTTGCATCCCTAGTTGGAATGTTTCCAACATCCACAAGCAATTAAGGTTGTTTTTAAGAGCAAGAAGCCCTATCCAGTATTAGTATGGTGTCCTGAAATAAGTGCTTGGTGAATGCATGAATTTGTGGCAAAAAAAATAACTGCTAATGTGATAGTGAAAATAAACTTACATCAACATCAAGCACAATGGCATCCTTGGCCTCTTTGAAGTATGCCATCAGAAGGAGAAGAATGCAGGCTGCCTTGTCTGATACCTCTGGTTCAAACTGAGCCAGAACATCTTTCACCCCTGGATGGCATTTGGCTTCTTGGCAGAATTTCAGGATGGTGGTGCATTTATTATGCAGGGCCTCTCGAAACTTCTCAATGATGGCGACATCGGTCAAAAGATTGAAGTGGGAAAAAATGCCTCTTGGTGAAAAGAGAAAAGGACAATCCTCCTTAACTACTGCAATGGCTGGTGCAGGAACACTGTTGAGAAAGCGGCGCTGGATGACATAGGTCATTTTCATTAGAGGTTCAGCTCTCTCAGCACCGACTCATCCCCTCCTGTGAGTAGATATCAAGGAGTTGACTTTGATGCCATCCAGTGATGCTTAGATTCGCCAGGTGGAAGTTCTGCAGGACACCATCTGACACAGCCATACTGATCCATGGGGCCTCTTGCCATGCTTCTGCCATCATCTGGCATTTCAATGTGTTGTCTCCTCTCTCTGCGTCGTCTCGCAAGAGTATTGTTCCTGTTTTTATATTCTACTCTAGTTTTGATTTGCTGTAGCAAAGAAAAACAACCATCTCCTATGATTTCTCCATTCTTTGAAACATCGGCGAAACATTTTGGATGCTCCCTGACAATGCTTCACACAATGTTATGACAAGTGTTTCTGGTTGGGTTAAGTTCATGCTCCAGCATCTGATCCACCACTGCCTTCACCATTTCCTTTCGATCTCCTGGTGATGGCCTTGTTTCAGTTTCTATAGCCTTACAAATAGCTGATGGCATCCTATTCCAGTTGACCTGGAAGTCGGCATGCCATGATCTGCCAAGCTGCAAGGATGGCATCGAAACGGTGTCTTGAGTGCAAGGTATGGTGCAAGGAGTGCTCCAGGAGCTGGTGACGGAGGCTGGAGAGGGGACAGAAAACAGTCCCAACTGAACCATGCCAAGTCCTACAAAATAAGAGAGCAGATTACAACATGAAGGGAGAGAAAAATATATGTGTGTGTGTGTGTGTGTGTGTGTGTGTGTGTGTGTGTGTGTGTGTGTGTGTGTGTGGATTTGATCATTGTGTGTTCCTCGTGTATTTGTTCCCCTCCCTCTAAGACCAAATCAATAAAAGCTGAGCAAGTCAACATAATCATGTGGAAAAATCACTGCTGCGGAAATGTTTCTGAAACACTGCTGGTGGAACACGTAGCTGTGTGTGTGTGTTGTTTAATGTGTGTTTTAATGTCTTTCTTTGTCATCTATGATGTGAAAACATCAGATTTCCACACAGTCAGATAAAGTAAGTGTGTGTCCTCTTGCTTAAAGTTCAGGTGTAAAATCGCAGTACAACATGGAGCATCTCATCAGAGCTGCTGACAGTGTTTCATCTGCTCAGTTTCTATGCCTCTCCTCTGCTTCCAACGCAGTAAAGTTTTTGGTTTGTGGGTATTTAGAGACTCGGAGTGAAATCTTACACTAGGCGCAATGCCGATTGCGCTACTGATCACCAGCACAAGTGTCATTTTTGTAATACAACATCCAAAAAACTATTTATATATTTACAACCTATGGGAACATCCTAATCAAGATAGCTGGACACAAAGTATGACACAGAATCTCAAACAAACTATTTATTAGGGGTGTGTATCTCACTGACTGAGACGGATTCGATACGTATCTCGATACATGTTCAACGATACGATATATCTTAGAAATCTTTAAATGACCAACGATTCGGTTCGATACGATGCAATACAAGAAAATGCAATGTGTGAATCTTAACATTTTGATTCTATTAATGCTACATTTGTAAGTGCTATTAGTTGCAAAAAGACATCCAGATATTTTTACTAAATATAGTAACAGTAGAGACAGAGAGAAGGAGACATTACAGTGGTGTTAACATCTAATGAATCTCATGTGTAAATGAGATCCTGAGCCTAAATGAGAATCTGAACAAACTTGAAACTGTTTAAAATATTAGTATTTTTGCAGTAAAGATGTGCAGCTCAGTTTCATATGAAGAGTTCTGTGGTTCTGATCAGTGTGTTTGAACAGTGATGCTCCGTGTTACCTGCTCTCTCAGTCACATGACGTCTCTGTGGGTCAGACTCGTGTCTCTGTTCTCTGCTGTCAGACATGTTTTACATAAATGATTTGCGGCAGTGTTTCTCATCTTTCTTATAAAACACAAACTTATTCTACACCTGCGTGTTCTGACAGTTTGGTGGTGCGATGCGGTACAATGTTTCTGTTGCTGTTTTCAGCGTGGTCTGTTTTGAGCAGATGAAGAGGGACACAGGAGAAGGAGGAGGGAGCGCTTGTTTTGTGTGAGCGCGGCAGCAGGTGTTCAGCGAGTGCGGTGCAGGCAGAGGCAGGAGGAGAGAGAAAACGGAGGAAAGTTAAAACGGCACTTCATTGATGCCAAAAATTAAACATATGCGCGTCCTTATGAGATCTATTGATACGCTAGAGCTGAATTGATTTTTGTCCGATTCATGTTCAGCTTTTTACCAATACAGGCCGTCCAAACCGATGCACTCATATCTAACACATTAAGGTCCGATGCATCGGATTTCGAGTTAATCGTTACACCCCTAATATTTATATATTTACAACCTATGGGAACATCCTAATCAAGATAGCTGGACACAAAGAGTGACACAGAATCTCAAACAAACTATTTATATATTTACAACCTATGGGAACATCCTAATCCAGAGACACAGTGTGAGAAAACCTGCCTGCTCACTTCATCTCACACAGTGCAAGGAGGGAGAAAGAGAGACACCTTAGTGCTAGTAATTTATTTTTAGAAATAAAGTCCCCAAGAGGGTCTAATTCGCAAATAAATCTCACAAGAAAGTCGGCAAGTTGGCAACACCGGGTGTATATTAAGTGTAACTATACTATACTGACTATAATGGCAGCTATGAACAATTACTCAGAAAATAAACATGAGCAAATATGCCTAATGCAAATGACATGAATAAAAAGAAAACAATTGACCAAATCTAAATTGAAAGAATGAATGTAATTCAAAAATCAGATCATAAATGACATTAATGTTGAACATTTTTTTTAACTATGGTGTTGTTGCTATTGTTAATTGAACTTTCATGGACAATGTAAAAATATATTTACCTTCATTCTTAAAACCATTCAGTAATTTTCGACATTGAATAGGTCTCAGGTATTTCTCTAGATCCTTTTCTTGTACCAAAGCAAGGTCTTCCCTGTTTTCCACACCAAGCTCTTGCAACCCATCCAGCAGTGTAGTCAGAGTTTCACCAGAGAGACCCGGTAAGAACGATAACACAACTTCTTTCAGCATTTCTTCATCCATTTTCTGAAAAGAGAAAAAGTTTGGGTAGACATTCAAACAATCCCATTTGTCAATTTACAACAGTTTTACACATTTTGTTGGAGCTTTACTGCTGCAACGGGCCTGGACAACGTAACTATTTACAGCTATATTAAATAACAAATTTAATCAGCAATAGTGGCTGAAGCAAATTACAAAAATAAGGTATGAAATCCATAGGGCTGTACCAAAAGCAGAATGTTGTCAGCTGAATCAGATTCACCCATTCAATGTAAATATTCTTTCTTTTTTTTTCAGTTCAGCGATACACTCCTATATCAGTCTATATAAGTATGTTTACAGTAAGACTCACATTTTAAACTCACATTTTAATGTATCTGATATATGAAAAGTATACACAAAAGGAAGGATGTGTGCCATCTTTTTAAAAATCATGTCATCAGAAAGTGTATGCATTTTTACCTGACAAGTTTGCTCCGCTTGTTATATATTCTTGCCACCTGTTACACCTGCCAGCTCAAATGGCCTCTGGAAAGGAATGGTGGAGAGCAATAAGTAATACATCATACACTTTGTATGATGGAAGAGGATAATAGTCGAGCAAATCTTCTTGCTTGATGCAGACATAATCCTCTAGCGCTACTCCTAACTCACAATAGACACCCATGTCGCTCAACTTCACAAAAGTATGTTTCTGAGTCACAAAGTGCACAGACTCATTGAGAGCAATAATAAGAACAACTTTTCCAGCATTAAGTTCTCCATTAGTACTCTCAAGCAAAACAAACATTCCCTTTCGGTAGACTGTGCCTTTCACTGTGACTTCATTGCAAGCTACTGCAGAGTGTGACTCAAAATTTTGACCAGCTACACATGCCCTGATCCTATTGTTGTAATCACTCACATAAAACTCTGTACCCTTTTCAACATGCACAGCCGAAGGGAAGAGACTGCCTGCACTCAAGTAGGCTTGCAAGAGTTGGTGTCTTTCTGCAAGTGTTTTGCAGAGATTTTTAAAGTTGTGCAATTTTCTGGCACACTGCTTGAAGAAGGTGTGTTTGCTTTCGAACCGTAGTGTCCACAGGCGTATAAGTGGGCCAAAATGGAGAATGAGCTCTGGGTAATGGCACAAGTAGTGATGCTTGGGTTTTAATGGACTGGCAGGGAAAAGCCTTTGACGACTTGCAACATATTCTTCAATGAGGACTTTCAGATATGCCACTTGGCCTGCTGTAATAGCTGGTGCACAAACCAGTTCCACGATCTCTCTCAGCTGCAGAATGAGGTGCCATACCTCATTTTCAGCAGGATCTTTAATTCTGTCACCCACAAAGAGAGGTAGCAACCTAAGAAGGCACCAATTTTGGACTGCATGTCCGCTCAATCGTTCGCTCCCAGGAGACACATCTGCTGGTTTGCTGCTGGCATCATTTCCCTTGTATTTGAATTGATTTTTACATCTATTCAGTTGTAAGTAGGTGAAGTGTTTCTCCTGAACCAGCTGACTAATAAACAAGGCAAGGTCATAACACACAATACCCTCAAACAAGTCATGCCCAAGACATGGCAGGAGCCCTGGCTGACACACATGAAAATAAGTAAGCTGGTTAAAAGGAGAGTCCATTTTGATGCCGCATGCTGAGTCAGCAACACCGGTGTCAAGCCTTGCAAATGACTTTGATGGGACTGAGCAGTTCTTGTCATCCCACACATATATGGTTCATTCACAAATGCATTTCTGTCAATCTCACAGTAGCAGCAGAAATGCCTCGATCGGCTGAAGTTTTCAACCAAACCCCCAATGTGTGTGATCCCAGGTTGTCTCCTGAAATGGCAACTAAAGCTCCTTTTATAACTCTACCATCATCTGTCAAAATACCTCTGTCCTCTAAAAGTTTGAGGTCTCTGATCAATGGTTCAAAAACTTTGTTCACACCAAAGTATTTGAAATCGTTCTCTTTACATAGGAGGACAAGTTGCATGTGATCTGTTGAGGATCTGTTGTGAGGCAAAATGTCAACAAGGGTCATATAAACCGCTAACACCTTGTGTTTTTTCTTTCCTGAACCAAGTGGGTTCACAACCTCAAAGGCATCTTGGTATAGGATCACACCAACAGAGGAAGGGTCTGCTTTAAATAGCTGATTGCCCTTGAATCCCTCCTCCATCTCTCACATCCTGAATGAGATCTTCAGTAGCTGGTTGTAAACGTGTGGTGGCATGCTGTGCTCTTACAGACTCACTTTTAAGCAGTGTAGCTAATGTCTCATGTATGGGAATATACTGGGAAAAGCACTCCTTGCCATTTTCATCACTGCCCAAAAGACAAGGCACAGGCTCAACATAGTTGAAACTTTTTAAAAAAACGCTCTTCCGTTTTTGGTCTGTGTTCAAAATGTCCCTGTTACACAGTTTACGAAGATCTCCCCTGTTAATTTCATCAATGATGTTGTTTATAGTTGCCTCTTGTATTCCAAGTCCTTCCAGTTTCTCACTTAACATCTTAAGTGAATGTGATAGGCCAAGTTCATGAGCATTTTGAAAGTCTTCAATGATCATCTGTATGGTACTGGCTGGTAGCAACAACTTGCCTTGTAATTTTAGATACAGAAGAGCAAGGTTTTGTAAGTAGAGAGTTTCATCCACAGCAAATGGTCTCTCTGGCTCATTACCATCCTCAACAGAAGTGTCAGAACAAGACTGACTAAGTAGACTACTTGGCTCAGCAGGTTCAGACACACCTAACAAGGTGTGATCTAGATCTTTATGTTTCCTGGAAAAATGTGAGGCTAAAGTGGATGCAACTGTAAAGCTGCAATCACATCCTCTGACTGGACATTTGATTTCTAAGCCTTCCTGTAAGTGTGACTTCAAATGCTTGATAGGGAGCTCAAAGTGTCACATGTAACTGTGCAAAACTGAACCACACATTTTAAGCGCGTTTCAAATCGCTTGCCAGGTTGCACAGATGATCCTAGCCCTTTATGGTCTCTATACATGTGAGTTTTCAACACATTTACTTTTCCGTACATCCGTGAGCATTCTGACACGCCACAGTGGTACTTATAGTGAGGAGTATTGCTATGCAACTTGGAGTGCTGAATAAACTCACTAATAGTCTCAGACACATGCTCACACAAACTGAATTTACAGTTGAACATTGTGTTCTCTTTCATTAAGAACAAAATACAGGACTAACAGGAATTTAAAATTAGCAATCCTGTGATTTGTGTGAGCTAGCAGACTGCCCTAATAACACCAAGTTAACATATTCAAATCAGTAACACAAAAATCCCTTAACACTACTGAACCAGATAAAAAGTGATGAACAATATATACAAATGAATTAACCTTAAAAATATCAAATCTATACAGGACAACTCGGGTTGTTATCCTTACAATGGATGCTGTGTAGTGTAGCTAAACAACCCCTTCAACAACCTCTAGTCTCATCACTTAACTTACTACTGTAAGGTGGCTAACGAATACAAACAGTCACAGAAATAAATTTAAACAAATTATTTTATGTGTATACAGCCACAAATCACTGCAGTTCCATCTGACTCCATCTGTTGGTTCAACGTTGGACACACCATTTATATAGTGATGGTTATTTCTAAAAATAGCATCGCGCTCGTGCGCTTATTCTGGTTGCTGGGCGGACTAGGCCACTGGTATCTCTCTCTCTCACACACACACCAAAGTATGGGTGAAAAGTACAAGCAAGCCTGGCTGATTTGAAATGAATTCTCTCTACCTCTGTCCTAATCTATTACTACACTTTAATTTCTCTGGTTTATACGAACTGTTATCATGTCAACTAACATGTCAGTCAGCTAACTTAATGTCTCACGGCTAGTTAACTACTAACGTAAGCTAATTAGCTTACATTTCAACCACAGTCCGTTAGGCGCTCGTTTAAACGCGCTCACTCCGACTGGCTACAAAAATTCGGATGACAACAGAACCTAACTTACAAGTAACAATGCTTAGTTCATATAATTAATTAACATTCTCTATAATGTCGAAAAAAGATGACAAAAGTAGACGTTTAAACACTTAACGTTACTTGGTCAGTGGATGAGACAAGTGGCTGATGCAACGCGGATTTCACAGTAGCTTCCTGTGATGGCCACGCCACTGTAATTTCACAATAAAATTCCGAAAATGGTATTATATTGTGAAAAATCACAGTTAGATCCTGTGAAGTGATAATAATGTAATTTACTGTGAAATATCACAGTTACATATTGTGAAATCCTGGAAATAATTTACAGCGTGGTGATGAAAATAATCATTCTTGGCAGCCCTGATCTTGATGCATGATGTTAAATACTTTATAAAAGAGAAATAAATGTATTCAGGCTGAGTTACATCTCATTGTTTTTATTTCCTCTCATCAGGAAAATGATATAGAACGTTTTAGACTGAATTATAAGAATATAACTAGAAAATTTCACGTGAAATTTTGAGTGTGTCTGATGCTCGCTGCCGACTAGTGTCCCCGTACCAATATACTAATTATTAATAGCAGTAAATGCATCGCTGAGGTTGTGTGTGTGTGTGTGCAAGCCTGTATGTGTGTATGTTCATGCACTATCACACGTGTTTGTGTATGTATGAGAGTCTGTTTGTCTGTCTGTGTGTATATGTGCGTGCTATCTTGCGTATTTGTGTGTATATGGGTGAGTGTGTGTGTCAGTAAAAGTCCCCTTACAGATAGAAAGAACAGCTTGTGTGTGTGTGTGTGTGTACATGAGAAGGTGTGTAAGTGAGTGTGTGTGGCACAATAATGTTTCAGTTATGTAGAATATTTGAATGTTTGTTAAAAAGCTGAAAGTAAGAAAGCTGAAGAAAAAAGAAAGAAAGAAAGACCACAGAAAGATACAGACAGACAGACAGACAGACAGAGAGAGTCTTTTTAAACTGTTAATCATTTCAAACCATGAGCTGCTTCAGGTGTAATGCGCTACATGCACTAGGCTCGGTGACGTACTTCCGATTCTAAACAATGCTGCTCGGTCATTTCCGGTCCGTGTGTTTACATCGTGCTAGCTAGCTAGCAGCTTTGGACAGCGTCAATGTTGAGACAGTTTCGTTCGCCGTGATTATGAAGAGGAAAGTGTTAAAAACGGGTCGTTTTCAAAAACAGGAAAAGAAATATTCAGAGCACTGCTGTGTTCCACTCTGCACAGCATCGTCAAAATTTAACGGAGTTCTAAGTTTTCATGGCTTTCCAACACAGCCCGACCAGAGAAGACAATGGCTAGTAAGCGTACGCCGGGATAATTTCGCCATCTCCTCTCACTCCAAGGTCTCTAGCAGACACTTTGCCACCAATCAGCTCATAGAACCAACAAGCGGCTCGTTAAAGGTGCTGTACCGGCACTTTTTGAGTGGAATGGCTATATTGTTGAACCACCGCGGCGCAGTGTGTGGGAGAGAGTAGAGCGGCCTGAAGCAGCTCCTCCTGAGAAGGAAGAAGAGCACATGGATGTCACAAATGATCACGACTATTGCTCAGTCCCTGAACCAGCTGCAATGGACATGTCCACATCAGCTGCAGAACATGTGTCCACAGAAGTTGAAGAGCTGAGAAAGGAGATACAGGAGTTACGTCTGCAGCGAGAGTTTGGATTGCAGCGGTTTGCTGGCTCTGACACTGACATCCGATTCTACACCAGGTAAGTTAACCTAAGATGTATATATTCCAGCTGTTTAACATTCACTAAGGCTATGATCAGTTAATTATAACAAAACCTGTCATTGCTCTTAATAAAGAATGTTTATTTGCTTACTGCTTGATCGCTGTATGTTTCATACAGATGTGTTGTTGGTTAGAAAACACGTTCCAGATAAATTACAGCACCAAATCGCTTCTTAACCAGTCTATCTGAATGATACATAGCACACGAGATGAAATGTTATCATAGTTGTTACTGTTCACATTATTTTGGGTACTTTATCTAATATGTTAATTGATGACATGGTGTATGTGTGATGTATGTGTCTTTTGTGAATAGATTTTCAAGCTATGAGCACCTGATGTCGTTTTGGTCTTTGATTGAGCCTTGCATTTATAAAATGGTCCGGGTCACAAGAGCCAAATCAGCTGCCAAAAGAAATGCAGAAGTCGTCACTCCTGCACGTTCATCAACGGTAGGTTATAGTCAGTGTGTACTTACTAGTTACAGATGTAATTATAGCTGCTGCGCAGCAATGGTCGGGGCCGGGCAATTTTAGGCAAAATTAGGCAATTCTGAGCAACAAGCAGAGTGTAGGAAGATGAAAAAAAGGTGGCATTCTAATGTGCATTTTACATCAGTTGAAGCTTGAACTCACAATTTCTGACACAAGAGACTCTGCATATTGACTGATAGCTAAGCCAAATAAACAGGGAAAAGAGACAAGGGATAACAGGGAAACGTGTTGATAAAGAGTATTTGTCTCTTCCAAAACTCCCTGAATCATAATTATTTTAACCTTAGTAGTCTCTAATCCACATAGCATGATACCTGAACATAAGGCTTTCACATTTGAAAGTCCATCCTGCCTTACTGAGGCTCGAACTCACAACTTCTGACACTGAAGTCTGTCTTTTATCTCACTGAGCTAATTGGCAAGTGACAGTTCATGTGTGGCTTCACAAATTGACTAAGCCAAGGATCAGGGTGCCAGGCAGCAGCCATCCATGCCATGGAAAAGCACATTTCAAAGTGAAAGTTCCAAAGCTGTAGCACATATGGTTGATTTGTTGTGAATTTTCAAAGTTTTGAAATTTAGAGGCTTGCTGTAGCGCCACCATCAGGACTATTGTCTTGTGTTTCCAGTTGAGGACATCTGGCATGGGACTGGACCTTTGTGAAAAGTTTGGGTAGATTTCTCATATGGAAATGTTGTACAAGCTGAGGCTTGAACTCACAACCTTCAACACCAAGAACCATCCTCTATCTCACTGAGCTAATTGGCAAATGGAAACACCACTTGTAGCTTCACAAATTGACTAAGCCAGTCACCTGTGTGCAAGACAGCAGCTGTTAGCATGTAAAGGCAGATTTCAAACAGCTATCAAAAATTCAGTTATTGAGACAAAAATCCCAAAATACACAAATTGCATCTAGACAGCATGGAGATGTTGGTCATTAGTTTTTAACAATGATTTATTGGCTCCAAAAGTGAAAAACTGATGTTTAAAAATGACATTTTTGCATTGACTCCAATTGTTCGCATGAGAGCGAAATTCAAAATGCTGTAAAAAATTCAGTTTTTGAGATAAAATTCTGATATTTTCCAAACATCATCTACCATGACTCCAAAATTTTGTCATTTTTTTCATGAACATTGAAAATGTATTTAGCAAGAATTTGCAAGTATATGTTTATAATACCGTTTACAGTCAAACATTTTGATGCACTGTAGGCTCAATTTTTGATAAATCAAAAATCTGTATGGATGGTTTGTGTAGGACAGTCTGAAGATGCTCTGTAGCAAGTTTGGTGCCAATTGAGCAAAAATTGTGGGAGGAGATAGGTTTAATAAGTTTTACAGTTTTTGAAAAAAACAGAGTGATGGACTTTATAATTTGCAATAGGTTTAACTGTACAAAAGTTTCTTCAGTATTGGGGCTACATTGTGGTGAAAGTTGTAAATCTGTAGCACATATGGTTGATTTGTTATGAATTTTCAAACTTTTGAACTTTAGAGGCTTGCTGTAGCGCCACCATCAGGACTATTGGCCTGTTTTTGCAGCTGAGGCAATCTGACATGGGACTGGACCTTTGTGCAAAGTTTGGTCATTTTTCGTGCATGGGAAGTAGGATTTCCTCGGAAGAAGAAGAAAGAAGAACATGCAGGATTACAATAGGGTCTTGGCAGCTTAGGCTGCCCGGACCCTAATAATGTGTTTTTTGTGTAACTCTAAAGGGTAAATTAAAGGTCTTAGTCTCACTTAAATACAACAGTGCCCTAGTAACTCACTGTTTTTCTCCATGTTATGGTACACATAACCTTTACAAACATTTTGCCAAACAAGAGCACTGACTTACTATTTTATATCTTAAAGGAGTAGTTCCAATTGTTTTAATAGGGTTTGTATGAAATACTTACCTACAGTAGATGGCCATCGACAAGCCCTCAGCTCAGAGAAGCAGCATGAGCACTGATGTAGGAAGCTGATACTGTCCACAGGAGTACATTGCTTAAATGTACTCCTGTGGACAGGATCAGCAGCAACATGTATTTTACACACCTAAAAAAATCACTATCCAAAGCCACCAGATGGTTTTGACAAAATCAGAAAGGTTTACTTCACAGAACACAGGAGTTGCAGGTTAACTGCTGCCTCCATCTGTTAGTGTTGGTGTGTTACTGTGTGACTTTGGTGAATCTGAACTAACCATTCAAATCACAAGTCACACAAGTGGAGAGAGTGATATTTGGATTATATAGTGTTTTTCCATCAGAAAAGTCTGTATGACAGCAAGGCAGAGAGAGACTGATAACGTTTTTTAGGTGTCTATAATTCGTGTTGCTGCTGACCCTGTCCACAGCAGTACACTGCTTAACATCCTACAACAGTACTCCTGCTGCTTCTACAGACTGGGGGCATGTCAACTGCCATCTACTGTAGGTAATACACTGACTATGGAGAAGTACCTCATACAACCATGTGTAATCTGAACAGTTCCTTGAAGGAGTAACCTTTTTTCTTTCTGTATTTTTACCTCCTAGAGGCAGGTGCTCCAGCCCATCGATGAGTTCTTTCTTTTCCTCAGTTATCTGTCAGCTGGCTTGAGGGAAAGGGACCTGGCGAATCGATTCAATGTACACCAATCCACAGTGAGCCGCATTATTGCAACATGGACAAGTTTTCTAGCCACTGCGCTGGGGTCTGTATGCATTTGGCTTACACCTGCAGAAGTGCAAGCTAACCTCCCTGAGGAATTCCAAAACTTTCCAGACATCCAGGTGATCCTAGACTGCACAGAGCTAAGGTGTCAAACACCGTCCTCACCCCTCCTCCAAAGTGAGATGTACTCAGGGCCGGACTGGGAGACTTTTTCAGGCCAGGAGTCAGTCATTCAGCAGGCCACCCTGCCCACACGCACGTTCACACCTACACTTATATGCATGACCACGCATGCACGCGCGCACACACACACACACACACACACACACACACACACACACACACACACACACACACACACACACACTAGTATGTTTCTGACATTCCAAACAGAAGTACACATATGGGACCTACTGTACAACCTAAGGTTGGAATATACGTGGCAATACAGTACCACAACAATCCTCAGCAAAATCCACAAGCACACTTGATAGAAGAGAATGAAGGTTTTACATAACAAGTAATGCCAAGGTTAAAGCTATACATAAAACGTCATATCATGTAGAATATCAACTGCTTTGTGTGATAATGTAACTAATATTATGTTAACAAGCCTGTAGCTTGTTGCAAACAGACATTTGCAGACAGACACACAACATATTCCCGAAACATCAGACACATCAGCTTTCACATTAATCAAAACCAAACATTAACAGCTGCAAGAACATTAAATGCAACACAACCATCTAAGCAAACTGACAATTAAGTCAAAAAGTTAAAAAAAATCCTTTGTCAATACATAAAAGTCCATAGATAATGTTGCATTTCTGAAAGGCACATATTTGCCAATCTGTGCCTCATTGGCAAGTACTTTTTATGTGTAGCCTACAATATAACCTAACCAACAAAGACAACCTAAGTCCAAATCAAATGATTAATCAATTTACTATGAGGAAGGCCTTTGAACACACAGAACACGTGCATGCTGCACTGACAGACACAAGGCTGACTGTATAATACAGTCCGAGAGCACAGTATTGACTAATATTTTAAATAGGCTCTAAGGAAATACTAATGAACCCCAACCTAAATCTGAGGTTGGAATACACAATAGCTTTCATGTATGTTAATTTATGGCATTTGGCCGCATCATCCTCAAGTGCATTCCTCTTTTTTTCTCTCTCCCTCTCCGCGCCGCCCTTCCTCTTTTTAGGGGGGTCCATTCTGGACTCGTCCTCCTCTCCTCTCCTCTCCTCTCCTCTCCTCTCCTCTCCTCTCCTCCCCTCCCCTCCCCACCCCTCTCTCTCTCCTCTCCTCTCCTCTCCTCTCCTCTCCTCGCTACACACACACACACAGGAGCAGCAGCAGGTACCACACAGACACACATGCGACACACCCCCTCCTCCACACACACGCTGTCTGTGTGGTTGACACGGACTGTTGGGGTGGGTGTTAATCAAAACAATCGTCTTGTTGTCCTCCTCACATGCTACTGGCCTGAGTGGCCTCTGATTGGCCTGAAAGAAGACTTAAAAAAAGTCAGACAGCCGCGACGCCGGCCGACCGGCAGCCTGTAGAAGGAAAGCCGGTAGGCCAAGCACAGACCGGCGCTTCTTATCTCCCTTTGGCCAGTCCGGGCCTGGCTCAGTATCATCGAAAGAAGAGTCCAGGTGAGTTTCTGAAATAGCGAGTATGTGTAGTTTGTATTTACACAACAGGTTAGTGACCTCACCGATTTTGTTCCTGAGATGTGTGTGTGTATATATATATGTATATATATATATGTACACACACACACACACACATATATATACCTTTCTTATCTTAGATCTGTCATAAGTTGACTATTGTTTTATTATTGTGCTCTCTGTCAGTGTTTCCCAGTCCTGGTCCTCAGAGACCCCTGCCCTGCATGTTTTAGATGATTCCCTGCTCCAACACACCTGATTCAAATGATCAGCTCCTTATCAGGCTTCTGCAGAGGCTTGATGACGAGATGATCATTTGAATCAGGGAAACATCTAAAACATGCAGGGCAGTGGTCTCTGAGGACCAGGGCTGGGAAATACTGCTCTATGTAAGCAGGGACCTGTTCCAGTGTCAAGTCTTTGTCAATAGTAGCAATCTCACAGTTGAACTTCATCCACATATCAATAATCTAAAGTCATCAATTCAATAGCTGTGATCCAGGGCCTTCCATATCTGGTGCAAGCAGCTTATGAAAAATGTGTCAAAGTAAGTTTTATATCTACGGTTGAGATCACCACTAAAACCTGTAAATTTTCTGTCTCAGCCAACAAAATCTGATTACATATCTAATACTTTGATGCTGATCAAAGTGCTTTAATATGAATGTGTTACAGTTCAAATATAGTTTAACTTTACAAAAGAATTGCCTTTTATGAACTGCTGTACATCTGTTTGCTGTAAATTAAGTTAAGCCTAACAAAGTTAAAATCAGTTACATTTACATGTTGAATCAGAAGACATAAAGGCAGTAACTAAGGGTTGAATTGGCATATGCATTTAATGATTTACCCATAAAAACGCAATGTTTTAAAAACAAAACTCACTTTATATCATTGTTCATATATGACATGTTTTATTAATTCCCCACAAGTGCGATGCTTTAAGAAAACAAACAAGTCATAACATTGTCTTTGGCATGAATAAAATGTTTTATTCATATTTTTGGCATTCAGGTCTTTATTTAAGAATCTGAAACAGTGTCTCAAATACAACATCAACATGCTGTTCAGAATGCTAAAACTGTTTGTGAGATTTTCAGTGTCTGAACCTTAACATGTGGCATAAATATGCCAGCATAAGTATCCCTCAACGCAATGTAGTAGTGACAACAACAACATAACAGACAATTTCCAGGTGCTAAATATTTTTAAAATTAGTCACTGGGTTACCATAGTTACACATCTTCAACTGGCAAGGAGGCTCTCAGGCAGAAATCTGATACATACTGAGCAGTGTTTCTAAAAAGATATATACTACTTAGAGCTAAACGTGCATATTTTTCATCCTATACAATTATGGATAATAATTCATCTTCTGTAACCGCTTATCCGTGAGGGTCGCGTGGGGCTGGAGCCTCTCCCAGCTGACACTGGGCAAGAGGCGGGGTACACCCTGGACAAGTCGTCAGTTCATCACAGGGCTGACACACAGAGACAGACAACCACTCACTCTCACATTCACACCTACGGGCAGTTTAGAGTCAACAATTAACCTATTATGCTGCATGTCTTTGGACTGTGGGAGGAAGCCGGAGTACCCGGAGAGAACCCACGCAGACACGAGGAGAACATGCAGACTCCACACAGAAAGGCCCTGCTGGCTCGGGGAGTCAAACTCAGGACCTTCTTGCTGTGCGGCAGCAGCGCTGGATAATAATGTGCTTCTTATGACCAATACCAACAAGATACATTTCACATTTGTATTTTAATAAGAAATATTTATACAATGTCATTTGTGCACACCTGAGGGTAAGAAAGGCCTAGACATGGTGAACAAAGAAAGATGGTTATATTCCATTTCTCTGACCAAACCAAACTGAACAGACATCACTATCACAACAAAAACAAAGAACGAGTTGGCTAAGTTCATAAAAAAAAGCAAACATACCTTAGCTTCTAACATTTTGCCTCAGAATTAAAATTGAATGCTTTGACAATCTGTCAAATCGGATGTTTTAATGACTGATATTTATCAGCTGATATACAAGGATATAATACCAGTATAGCTGTGATAGACTTTTATCAGCTGATCATTTAAGAGCCCCAATATTCATTGTGCATCCCTAATACTGTTTATTTACACAAAAGTAAACTGAACAATAGGACACATTTTGCAAGCCAGGGGGTAGTTGGGTGAATGACAAGACTGCAAGGTGCATAATTAACATTCACTGACTGTACTCAGCTGCTACTGCAGGCTCCATCTCAGCACCCCTCCTCATGTCTGCTGTCTGCGTTGTTCCCTTTAATATGCGCTCTGCAACTGACTCTGCAGAGCTCTGGCCTCTGACACGACACACCTCTCAAAACCTAGAGGCAGTCACCCTTGGTCGGCAGAGCGGATGCCACTCAGAGCAAGAGCTTTGCTCACGTGTAGCCTCCTCAATTTTGTGAGCCATCTCCGCAGTCACTGTCAAGCTGCTGAGATGTAGTAGCTCCTCTTCAGAGCACACAAACACACAGTCAGATGGCAAGATGGTGTAATCCTCAAGAGGCAAGTGCGGTGTTGGTGGTGTGTCATGGTGGAGTGTGATATGCCGGGATGTCAATGCTGGCTTCCTGTAAGAAAGAACACTGTCCCTCTGCACCAGCCCAAAGGCACTTTCCACGAGGGGCTTGTCAGGTCCCATGTTCATCGTGGTCACTAGTGGCCTGTCCTCAATGCTGAATTTTGCATATGCCTCCTCAATTCTGAACATGCAGGGGTCTGGTAAGGGACCCACCATACCTCTGTAGAATCCACTCCTATAAAGAATTGTTAAGGTAACACAGCACATTAACAAGGAAAAATAAAGTAAGGAAAACAGCAAATGAACAAATAACGACATGCATTGTAAAATGGGAAACAATATCTTTACTACTCACATTACCTCACTCCAGTCTGCACCATCCTGTTTGGTACTGGCTTAGTGAAGACCATGGATTTGATTGGCCCTGGCCTCACACCTTAAGTGAGAAGACATTTTCAGTGGAAGGAGTCACTTAAAAAATGAGATCAATAAAAATAATTTAACCTCTTTTTAAGTTACCATTGTTCACGGCTTGTGCCATTGCTGCTCAGATTCTGTGCAGCTATGCACGGGGGGCACAACTGGTGTCTTGAGTTGGGAGTAATGTGCTGTTTGAAACAGCAATGCTACTGCACACAACAGTGCCTGCCACACAGGAGCATTGTGTGCGAGTCACCACAACTGGTGATGAATCACGAAGCTTGATCTAAGAAGAAAGAGAAAAAAAAAAGATAAATCTAACCTCTGGACATGATGAAAAAAAGCCAGCAGGTTATTAGAAGTCAAACAGTATGTTATTGTTATTGAACTGTGCTCCTAGAAGAAGCCTGAACACATTTTCACAGCTCCCTGCCTACACTCAAACTGTGTGGCGTCTCACTCTTCCTCATTGACCTGTAGCACAGAGCTCTGACACTGATCTATCATAAAATGATGTTTCGGAATGAGATTTGTGTCATACAGCTGTCTGAAGAGAGTATGGTGCTCTATTATCAGCTCTTTTAGAAATACAGCAAGCCCATTTGTTACAACTGGTGCAAAGATGATGTTGCATATTTCTCTCAGTATAATAAACAAACGCCAATGTTTACTTTTTCTGTCAACAAGATCTCCTATTAAAAAGGGCAAGACCAATAAGAGGCACCACATTTGAGACACTGTCTGTTTTACTGCACTTTCACTAGACCTCAAGTTCATAATGACACTTGGCTTATTTGTTACATCGCTATATCCATAGTGAAAACTTGAAATTCGGTCATTCAGTTGTTCCAAACTCATCAGTCTCTCCTCATAAATGAAATGGCGCAACATTAATTTGACCTCAAGTGGGGCTACCCCCTCCAGCACATCATGCATGATATCAACAGTTATGTTTTCTGTTACATGGAAATACTGAAGGTTATTCAGACAAGAGTCCCCTTTCACACCCGTTTTGCTTGGATCATTTAGACAGACATGTTGCTTGTAATTGTCTTTTGTACGCAACTCAACTTCTTCATCATCATATATGAACTGTGCATTTGTTTTGTCAATCATACAAAATTGACAGAATCTGTTTGCAGAAAAACTTTCAAGGTATCCACAAAGTGAATGCATTGCCAAATTATCTGCTGTTAGCAGGCAAACTGTACCATACAGGAGTTGGCTTTGACCTTTTAACTCAACTGTAAGGCCAGAATTTTCAAGAAATCTTAAGTCATCCAGAAGTGGTTGCAAAATCTTGTCAAATCCATATACCTCTCTATCAACTGAGTTAAACAGAAGACAAAGATGAATATTTGCAAGAGAGGAGTTGCACTGTGGTGGAAAATTCTTCAAGGTAAAGTAGACAGCTCCTAGCTTGTGTATTTTTGTCTTTGAACCCAGAGGGTTTGTCATTTCAAAGTCGTCAAAATAAAGTTGTATTTGAAGAGCATCAGGGTACTTTTTATACAACAGGTTTGAGAAGAAGTGAGACCCGTCACAGTAATCATGCATTCTGTTATCAGTGCTCTTCCTATTCTGAAGAAACAACTCTTGCATTTCCACATGTTGGAATAGAAACTTTAAAGTTTCAATGACAGATATGTATTGACATGTATCTGCTGCCAAAATCTGTTTCATTACACCATCTTGTCTAGCTGTATCAGACCTATGACCCAAGAAAATTTCACGTGGTTTAACAAGGGAAAACTTCTCAGTGAAGTATTTATGCATTTTATATTGTGTGTCCACGTTTTCAAATATGTCTTTAGCGCTCTTAAACTCCTTCATTAATGCTTGAACCTTCTCACAGTCATGTGGTACATCCATACTACTCAACAAAGAAGCCGTGGACTGTTTCAAACTGTCTACAGTTCTCGCAAGCAACTCCTTTGTATAGTTTACACTTCTTGTCACATCTGTTAAAGTCACATTTGATGATGCATACATTTGTGCCACAAATGAGGCTGCACAATCATTAAGATCAGCATGTTTTCTTGACTCTGATTCTACATCTATAGCATCACTGGACATTTCTAAAACATCAGTGATGGGATCATCTATTTCAACTGAACTGTTTGATGCCCCTCTCTGGTGAATTGGTTGAACTGAGACAGCACTTGTTGATGATGTAGAATCAACTGTTGAATGAGTTCTATGGAGATGCTTTGAAAATGAATTTAAGTTATGATATGTCCGTGGGCAGCCATCATTGCTGCATATTATTTTCACATTTTGTCCATCTGATAAGCAGTGTATCTCACGAAGATGCCAAATGAGGTTTCTCACCTCTGTGAACCGAGATTCACCACATTTTGGACAGGTGAACATGTTGCTCTACTGACAAGCATTAAGCTGTGAGATCAGTTCCAGTACCTTGGTTCTTCTCTTTGTGGAGAATGGCATGTCATAGACATACTCAAAGAATGTAAAGACAGAGCTGAGCGGTGGTGGATAGCTCAGATTACACACCCAGAACAGTTTGAAGAGTCTGTCCACAGCACACGTCAGTCCATCATCCAGAGGAATGGTTATGTTGTCATTCTTGGCAACAATGATGTACTGCCTGGTTGCACTCTTCAAATCACCAATGCAGATCAGCCGGGGTTGGTGACTTGTGGATGACGCTGCAGGATCCTTGCACAGCGATGCAATACTCGTTCCAGTCTTAAAGACAGAAAGGAGAGTCATTTTACATCAGTTATCAGTGGCATATTAACAAATGGTTTCATTAACTAAAAAGAATCTGAACTTGACTGAAAACATACCGGTGCAAAATCAATCAAGTGCGTTATTGAAGATCTAAGACTGCAACGATTGGCACCAACCGGGGGAAGCAGGTGTGTTAGCAACACAAGGGCAGTGTAACAAGTCTCATCTGACAATGACAAAAAAGACAAAAAGTATGTCATGCAATACATTATAGTGCACCAGTGGATTACGTTTACTGTCTTCACTTATGTTAAATTCAGAATTGTTGTATGCCCCCTCAGGTGGATGATTGAAATCAGAAATGTAGAGACTATAGTCAAAACATTTGGTTTGTATGTAAAAAATAAATCCTCTAACAAAGCTGGACATAACTTGAAAAATATATGCAGCCATTCTACCATCAAACACAATATTTTAAACCATTTACTGGAGTAAATGTTTATTAACATTTTTCAAATAATATGATATCTTTGTGGTATTCACTTATTAGTTATGTGAAAACAGAGTAAGACTTCTTAAATTGATTACTTTTAAATTTGATTAATTGATTTTGTTTTAACTTTATCTTAAAATGATGATTTTTAAATTTGATGAATTGATGAATTTATTTAAACTTTTTAATGCCGCACTCAATGCTTCATAATCATCCCACTATACATAGAGGGACAGGAGAGAGGATAGAGGAGATAAGACAAGGAGTCCTCTTCTGAGGAGAGAAGACAGGGTAAAGGAGACAAGAAAAGGAGAGTAAATACCTTCAGTCATCTCCTCAATACCCGTCAATAGAGAGGACACTCTTGTTTCCAAGGCAGCCACTGATTTAAGTTTGGGGATGATGTTGGCCTCCCATCGTCGCAAAAAGAGGTCGGTCTTTCCGTCTGTGAGCTTGCCAAACTCTGAATCGAACTTACACAGAGAAGAACAAAAAAAACCTTTTTGAACAATCAACTTAACAGATATGATGACATGTTCAACATACAACTTTATAAGTAAAACTTATTTGAGTCAATTGGGGATAAACAAAGTCAACCACTACCAGGGAACTAAGCAACCTACCAGACTTGGCACATCCAAAAAACGCGGGTACTCGCTGAATATTTGCTCCAGAGTAGGGGAGTCCTTGGTGATCCAGGCTCTGCGGTGTGTATACGTTTTCTCCATGCCTGATTTGATAGCTGACAGATTGTCGGCTGAGGGCCGTAACCTTTTGACGAGGGTGACCCACTCATTTGTAATGACATGCCCATCATCACATCTCTCGACTTCACCGCAGTCACCATTTCCTTTATGCCTTTTATAACGCCTCTGGTCTTGCTCAAGATGCCGTCTAAGGTTGCGTAGTTTCATCTCTAGGAAGCCACAATGAGAGACTGGATCATAGAAATGCTCCTGAGGAAGAAAGGAGAGGTCAGTGAACAACAGCTTGTGGCTGTTCTTAGTGTCATGTGGATCGCAGGCAACCAGATAAAAAAATAAAATAAAATAAAATCAGCACATTTGGAGATACATGGTTTTCACTGGACAAGATGGATATTAAGAACTGTAATCTGAAAAGCAACTAAAGCTGTCAAAATCTAGTGAGGCAGTGAGTGCAATATTTCCCCCTGAGATGTAGTAGAGTATTAGTATAAAGTAGTTTACTTACAAATCCTTCCCCTTTTCCTGCAACTTTGACACTCAGGGATGGGAAGATGGTGATGATGTGTTTTGCCAAAGCAAGCTTCTCTGCACCCAGAGGGTAACTGGAAAAGGGACAAAAACAAAGCCACTCATTGCTTCAGTACACTTAAAGAAAAGAGTTACAGTATATATATTGATGATGTTCATGGTGGTTTTAAAGTGTGAGAAGGTTACTTACAAACCACACCTGTCCACCAGATCTCCAACACAGGTCTTCACCAGGAGTTTCCTTGAAGGTACTGATAGAATACCTGTCGTTTCATACTCTCTAAGAATTTGTGGGGCCTTCTTCTGAAGTAGTGACAGTAGTTTGTCAGTGTTGATTGGATCATGCTCTTTCGTGTTAGTGGTAGGCTGTGCAGAGGAAAAATAGACACTTCATCTTACCAGGGTTCATCAAGACAGGGTTATGGTTATTGTTGTATATTCAAGAATATGTGATATCAACAGTGTGATGTATTTAAATATGGTTACAACAGGAGTAGATGTACATCTTGCATGCAGTGTAAGGTTAACTGTATGAAATACCATACTGTGTGGGTTGCTTAATCATTGTGACAACAATTTAATCACTGGAAAGGAAATCAATGCAAACTGTACCTGAACTTCACTGGTCTCCTTGTGGCCATGGCACCCTCTGGCTGAGAGGAAGACCTGGAATCTATCAAAGTGCTTCACGACAACATTGGTGTCTACATCTATATATTCCATGAAATCACTGCTATATTTCAATAATCTATCAAGCACACAGCCAGTATGCTGAGCTAGACTTTGAGCAATAAGATCTCTGGCACTCTTAACATCCAGAATTTTTTTGCAAATTTCTTTATCATTTTTAAAAGTGACCACAAGGACTTTGATAGATTCTTCTGGGTCTTCCTGTGTGTGCTGAAAAGAAAAGAGGAATACATAAGATAATAATATCTGGTAATTACCGCCTGAAAAATATGTCAAGGTCCATTATTTTGAATTTCACTGTCACAGGTCTGCTGAAAATAATTCCCTCTAAACACAATATATCCCAAAATATCTCCAGTGTGCTAGCTGCCAATCAAAACAGCGCAGCTAATGCCCCGTTTAGACTTGCACGGTTATTTTTAGAAACGGAGAAACAACATCCGTTTACACGCAAAGGGAGAATTCGCCTCTGAAAACGATGCATTTTATGCATTTTTCTTCGCATGTTTACATTTGCAAATACAGCTGCTCTATTATATGGAGGAGCAGAGAAGGATGAGAGCTCGGAGGTCAGCAGTTTTGCTGCAACAACTTCTCCTCCCTCCAACACGAAGAGCTACAGTAGTAGCAGGGCTAACGGGGCTAACAGCCCTCCTGCTCCAATTTCCCCTGCGCTGTGTCAATGGCTGGAGAGAAAACACGACTCTCCACAGAGACATTCCCGTGCACAAAACGTCTAACCATAAAACACACTGGCAGAAACCCGAAATGACGTTATTTAAGTTTGAAAATGTCATTTAATGGGGAAACATGAAGACGTACCGGTATGGTGGTAAAAGTTCTAACAGCCCCCCACAGTGTTCATTTTCTTTCTTTTTTTTTTTTTTTTGTTAACTCAGTTGCTGTGGGACGAACCAAGTTAACTGCTTAAGTAAACCACGTTTACTGCGGACGTTCGTGGAGATGAGTGACTTTAACTTAGTTGGTCTAATGTCGGTACAAGGTAAAAGCAATGTTCAAGTCACAACTGACGTTTGGTGGGGTGCGTAGCAACAGGCCGACTACCCAATGCTCCGACTACCCATTTCTCCGACCGCCCATTACTCCGACTGCCCACTACTCCGACCATGGCTAAACAGAATAGAGCGATAGGCGCGGGTGGGTGGCAACGTCCACATCCCACCACTCCGACATGGGCCTCTAAATGTCTAAATGGCAACACTTAATGTTCTATCAAACGTCCTAACCCTAACCGGATTTCCGAGCGGATATTTAAACCCTTTTCAGATCTATCAAACTGTGCATACGCACAACTCGCCGCAATTTCCCTCATATTTCGCCCTCTACACGGCCAAACCAACCACAACCATATATGGTCAATGCAAATCAGCACCTGTGCATATAAAGTAGTCATGTGCGCTCTGTGGAGTGACGTCAGTGGAAGACGGTGAAGATACGGACTGAGAGAAAAAGAAAGGACTTTCTCTGAAAGCGAAATACATGGCAATAACGGACAATAAACCAGTCAGAAAAATTATTTTGCATTGAATTGGCGACAATAAAAACAAAAACTCCCAAAATCTGAATGAAAGGGAGTAGAAAGAAGCATAATTGTATTTAATCTGCCCCTTATCCCACAAAAACCTTTTTGTTTTTAACATGATGTCAAAAGTCACCAGTTATCATTACTTTGCCCCTTTCCACTAGACAGTTACACTCTTTTTTCTATCCTCTCCTCAGCTCCAAACACAGTCATCTACACCTGTTAACTCAGGTGACAGAAAAACAAGTGTCAGTAGATCAGTGTGCGCTGCTGCCAGTGTGTTTTTTAAACTTAGCGGGACGTCTCTAGAGTGTGCAAGAAAGCAAAAAAAAAAAAAAAAAACATAGCCCCCTGACTTTTTTTAAACAAACCATTAGCTGAAGTGAGATCATAAGTGCTTGTCTGATTTCTAAACGCGTTGTTTCAGCACCGCGGACAGCGCTTTATCCATCATGCGGTCACAATGTGTGTATGTGTGTGTGTGGCGTCGGAGTGTGTGATTAGGAGGTCCGACTAATGGATGCAAAATATAGAAATGTGTGGTCGGAGTATTGGGCAGTTGGAGTATTGCGACGTCCCCCGTTTGGTGTGACGTAACTTAAGCTAGTTTACTGTTAAGCTAACATTAGCTTACTGTTAGGCAGCCTTGCTGAACAAAAAGAGAGACTTATTTTCTTTGTGATATGATTCAGCTGCTGGTTAAACTGAATGATTAACAATTCGATGACTTATATTAAAATTAGCTTGCAATGGATACTTACCAAATAGTCCGAGAGCACCCCAGGCGATGCAGACTCCATCTCTTTACCAGACAGACGATGGCTGTGACCGGCTGTGAAGCGCCCCTTCCCGCCTCTTAAAGTACACCCATTGTGTCAAGATGTTGCCGCTGCTCAGAGTAACACACACATTGTGTTAAACTGTCTAACACACACATTGTGTTAAACTGTCTAACACACACATTGTGTTAAACTGTCTAACACATTTAAATGTGTTAAGTTTCTGTGCAATTTTGTGCACATCTAGTGTTGAAATTCACACAAAATGTGTTAAACATGTAACAACACATTTTTTTTTAACACATCTCTTCTAAGAGTGTAGTAACTTCAGGTGGCTACATAACGTTACTGTTACAAACTCATAACAGTATCTTAAAACAACACTAAGATCAATTAACACGATACACCAAAATAGCTGTCTGATATAAAACGTTGGGTAAGAAATCACATTATAATATTGTAAAGCAATACTGCTAAACTTGTACAGCGGAAGCTAACAGTTAGCATTTGGCGTTAGCTAGCATTAGTTAGTCAGTTAATAGTTGTTTTCTTACCTTCATAGTTGTGTATGATATAATTTAAAACCCTCGTCTAATTTGCTGGTTGGAGTTTTAGTAGTCCTGCAAATCCGATGAACATCGGTGATGTTTAACTTTACACTCTAGCTCTAACGATTCCACGCAATACACACCCATTATAAAGTTTGAAACGGACTGAAAATCTCCCAAAACTAAAACTATGATTTTGTTAAAACCGTTGTAGTTATGAAAATGCTGTTTCATATGAATAAAGTCAACAGTCTCGTGACCTGTTCAAACTTTGAATGACTTCTCTATGTTAAAGTATGGCGAAGCTTAATGGCGTTAAAGTGGGATGATTTTAGAGTGTTTTTCACAGAAATCCCATTCACTTTGAATGGGAAATTTTTCCCCCTTTTTTGCGATTTTTGCGGAAACAGTTTGCCGAATTGTTAACAAAAGACATAGCACACTTGTCCCGAATTTTCCGCATGTTTTGACGTGCTTTTTGTGTACATGCTCCCAACATCCGGCGGAAGAAAAATAATAAGAAGATTAAAAAGAAGAAGTATGGCAGATTATAGTTAGTGTGCCTGCTTGCATATCAGGCACACTGAATCCCCTTTAAACCTACGGGAGCGCCCACGCTCCCATTTGCATGTCTATTTTTTAGATGCCGGTAGAATTGCAACCAGATGAGATAGAGCAATAATTCTTTTTGCAAATAAATCCGGAGAAGTTACACTTACATATCACACATTCATTGTGTGCCAGAGTGCTGTTTTCTTCCACTGATGGGTTTGTAGAAATCCGGTAAAAGGTGCACAAAACAAAAACATTATAATCCTGACCGTGGGTATTCACAACACATTCTACGTTAAATTATACGTAATCACGTTGTGAGCATGAACTGTCACATACACTGCCTGGCCAAAAAAAAAGTCACCACCAAAAAAAAAAAGGTCATACACTCTAATATTTCGTTGGACCGCCTTTAGCTTTGATTACGGCACGCATTCGCTGTGGCATTGTTTCGATAAGCTTCTGCAATGTCACAAGATTTATTTCCATCCAGTGTTGCATTAATTTTTCACCAAGATCTTGCATTGATGATGGTAGAGTCTGACCGCTGCGCAAAGCCTTCTCCAGCACATCCCAAAGATTCTCAATGGGGTTCAGGTCTGGACTCTGTGGTGGCCAATCCATGTGTGAAAATGATGTCTCATGCTCCCTGAACCAGTCTTTCACAATTTGAGCCCGATGAATCCTGACATTGTCATCTTGGAATATGCCCATGCCATCAGGGAAGAAAAAATCCATTGATGGAATAACCTGGTCATTCAGTATATTCAGGTAGTGAGCTGACCTCATTCTTTGAGCACATACTGTTGCTGAACCTAGACCTGACCAACTGCAGCAACCCCAGATCATAGCACTGCCCCCACAGGCTTGTACAGTAGGCACTAGGCATGATGGGTGCATCACTTCATCTGCCTCTGTTCTTACCCTGATGCGCCCATCACTCTGGAACAGGGTAAATCTGGACTCATCAGACCACATGACCTTCTTCCATTGCTCCAGAGTCCAATCTTTATGCTCCCTAGCAAATTGAAGCCTTTTTTTCCAGTTAGCCTCACTGATTAGTGGTTTTCTTAAGGCTACACAGCTGTTCAGTCCCAATCCCTTGAGTTCCCTTTGCATTGTGCGTGTGGAAATGCTCTTACTTTCACTATTAAACATAGCCCTGAGTTCTACTGTTGTTTTTCTTCGATTTGATCTCACCAAACGTTTAAGTGATCGCCGATCACGATCATTCAGGATTGTTTTCCGGCCACATTTCTTCCTCGAAGACGATGGGTCCCCACTATCCTTCCAGTTTTTAATAATGTGTTGGACAGTTCTTAACCCAATTTTAGTAGTTTCTGCTATCTCCTTAGATGTTTTCTCTGCTTGATGCATGCCAATGATTTGACCCTTCTCTAACAGACTAACATCTTTTCCACGACCACAGGATGTGTCTTTCGACATGGTTGTTTAGGAAATGAGAAGCAACTCATTGCACCAGTTGGGGTTAAATAACTTGTTGCCAGCTGAAAGATAATCGCCCATGCAGTAATTATCCAATAGGAGGCTCGTACCTATTTGCTTAGTTAAATCCAGGTGGCGACTTTTTTTTTGGCCGGGCAGTGTAGTTTTCTTGCGTATCACCTGCGACATTACCTGCAATAACAGGAAGTGACGTATTATTCCTGGGAAATGTAGTTTTTCCGCTGTAAACACCGCTCTTAGTTTGTAGTCGCACCCTCGCTCTCGCTCTTGCTCTCATTTTATGGCTTGCTCTTTCACAAAA
This sequence comes from Lutjanus argentimaculatus, assembly GCA_034769285.1. NCBI lineage: Eukaryota > Metazoa > Chordata > Actinopteri > Lutjaniformes > Lutjanidae > Lutjanus > Lutjanus argentimaculatus. Next base: position 238,434 of record JAWZSL010000099.1, on the reverse strand, counting down.
ACACAGACACACACAGCCCACACACACCACACACTCACCACACATTGCCATACACATATGTATGGAACCGCTAAAACCCAGACGGGTGAAACGATCTTACAGCTGGCGCGAAGCTTTCGAGCTGATTACAGTGTCATTGGATGAAGAGTCCGAACTTGCATTATTGTAGTTTACTGTGAGGTACGTGTTCTCTTTTGGCAAATTGTGCCTTTCTGTAGATATCTATTCCTGATTGTATATGTATTTTGATTTTTTTTAAAAAGCGTTCATTTGTGTTCATCTGAAGTTTCAACAGTAAAAACGATTTTAATTTTTTGTTATTTATTGCACTTTTTATGGATAAACATGGTCTTATACAAAGATATGTATGCTCATAAGTATCTGGCACCCTTAGAGATTTGATTGCACTGTTGTAAGTAGTTTATTTTGATGTACATGCTGTCTTTTTGCAAATTGTGCACAATGTGCACTTTATTTTCGTTTTTATTACAGTTTATAAAAATGAGTGTATCTCAAAAAGTAAGTAATGAACACACTCAAAATAAAATTCCTGTGGTTTGACAGGATTTTGTGCAACTTTTTTACATTTACAATTTTGAGGGATACAGCAATGACATTTCTGTATTTAGAAAAATATATGTAAAAAAAAAAAAACAATTTTCATATTTTTTTGTGGTTTATTGCACTTTTTAGCAATTTATTTCATTAGTATTGACATAAGTCCATACATATTAAAATTTGGGATATAAGGGTTCATTTGATGTATAGCAAATTAAAATGCTCCAAAAAATGGCACTACAGCATGTAAAAATGTAAAGATATGCTCTGGTGGACTTGTTCTATGGGAGGTCACAAAGGGAAATATGACTAAATTTACTCCATATTCATATAAATGTAACAGCAGCAGTTGACCAGCAGAGGGCGCTAAGTTTGACTGAATCAGACGTCTCAGCACAGCAGCTTCAGAGAGCTGAGTCACATCATCTTCATCTCATCATCTTCATCTCGTCATCTTCATCTTATCAGTCCTCTCTGGATATTTACATTCTTCTGACGGTGAAAGAATTTTCTTTCTCAAAATGAAAGTTTGATTTTTTTTTACTTTGAACTTCCTGAAAATGTTTTTTATTTATTTTTGTCTTATATTAAATTCTAAAAAAAGGAAGTTGAAACTGAGTGAAAATACAAACACACGTTCAAGTCATTCAGTTCAAGTTATTCAGTAAAAGTCTAAAGACTCAAACAGGTCAAAGTTCACACACACACACACACAGTAACACACCTACATTCCTGCAGCAGGTTGAACCAGTGCCATTTCACTGAGTTCACTGTAAAAACATTCACAGTTGAAACACGTGTCAGTGTCCTGACAGCTGATTGGTTCAGGAGAGTACCTGGTTCAGTTTAACCCTTTAATAGAGAGGTAAAGATCCACCTGAGCACTCCAACAGGTCCTCACAAACACACACAACTACAACACACACACACACACACCTGAGGGAGGAGATTTGATGGCTCAGTTTTTAAGAGTGCAGGTGGATCTGAGGTAGAAACAGAAACAGACACAAGACGTTTACTGACAGGAACCACAGGTAAACTGTCAGACAGGTGAACAGATCGACAGGTGAACAGTCAGACACGTGAACAGCCAGACAGGTAAACCGTCAGACAGGTGAACTGTCAGACAGGTGAACAGATCAACAGGTGAGCAGTCAGACAGGTAAACCGTCAGACAGGTAAACTATCAGACAGGTGAACTGTCAGACAAGTGAACAGATTGACAGGTGAGCAGATCTACAGGTAAACAGTCAGACAGGTGAACAGCCAGACAGGTGAGCAGTCAGACAGGTGAATAGCCAGACAGGTGAACAGATCAACAGGTGAGCAGCAGCAGATCTCTCAGGTGTTTCAACAGTGACGAGTTCTCAACAACAACCAGGTTTGATTTTCTAAAACTTTTGACTCTTTGACTTCTTCTTCTTCTTCTTTCTTCTTCTTCTTCTTCTTCTTCTGTGGTTTTAAATCAGACTGAGGTTCTTCTTCTCTTTGATGTTTTGAAGATTAAGAATCATAAAGTTTTTCTTTTCTTTGATTGTCTTTAATGTTTCTAAAGTTCACAGACAGACCTGTTTTATTAGTTTTGTCAGTTTGTGTCTGTCTTTCGTTTGTTGTCTGATTTAATATTTTAAATTAATGCTCATTAATGCTGAATTTACCACAGTCCTGTCTTTATTGAAAGTACTCCGATTAATCAAGTCACTTCCTACAAATATCTGGGTGTTCACTTGGATAGTTCCCTTTCATGGTATGTGCATGTTGATAACCTATGTGCCAAACTACAGCAGAGGCTATATTTCCTAAGAAGATTAAGACTGTACGGAGTGAATAATCAAATTTTACTCTTGTTCTTTCAGATGATCTTAGAGAGCGTAGTAAGATACAGAATTCAGATATGGTACGGGAACCTGTCAGCCCAGCTGAAGGCTAAACTGATGCAGGCCATCAAAGCAGCACTGAAGATCACAGGAGTCACTAACTCAAATTATCTCCAGTGTCTGTATGAAAAATCTGTGCTCAGGGAGTGATCCTACACACATCCTGAACTCAGAGTTTGAGAGCCTGCCTTCAGGCTCAGGATGCCCAGCTGTAGGTTAAATAGATATAAGAACTCATTTATCCCTGCTGCGATTAGAATACTTAACAAAAACTAATAGTGGCACTTTGTGACTCATTCGCCATGGGTTCTCCCTAGGTTTTAATTGTAAATGTGAATTGTGAATTGTGATGGATCTTAGCAGTATTAATTGTGATGTATGTGTGCATCGATTTTTAACTGTATTTTGTGTGGCATGTGTGCAATGCAGCGGCCCAGCCCAAGACGAATTTCCCTTTAAGGGACAATAAAGTATACCTTTAACCTTTAACCTTTTAATTTGTTAATAAAAAAGATGGAACAGCACAATTTGGTGGCTTGTTTGGGATCTGAAAATGGAGACTGGACGAGTGTTTTCTTTTTTTAGTTGAGGTCGTCTCCAGAGACAGATCGCAGCATGTTGGCGTCTATAAGTTCCTTTGTTTAGATTTCATTAGGTGTCTTCAGGTGAGTGTCCAGCTAGCAGACAAGTCCTCAACCTTTATGATCAAAAGGGACATTTTTCCTAGAAGACTTTTTTTTTTAATTTGGCGTCCATGATCAGCTGATGGAGACTGAAGAAGACGAGTCGCCATCAGGATTTAGAAGAAGAGTCACTGAGTCACAGACGCAGGCTGTGATGGACAGTTTAGTCGACAAAATATTCCTACTTTTTTAAAGATTTGGTGTAAAGGCTGCATATTTTAGAATGTGGGAATAACTTTACACTGTAAAAAATAATTGGGACAACTCAAAATTTCAGCGCAACGTACTGCAACAGATTTGTGACTTAAACTTTAAAAAGTTTTGTCGACCTGTAATCTGTAGCTGAGATCGTTTACTTTTCTTCTTTCAATATGAATTAAAACAGTGTATTTAAAACTTCACAGTAAACTGTGAACCTGATTTCTCTTTATTTTGGAGCCTGAAATAGAAATTTAATTGAAAATATAAAAATTTTAAACATCGTTCACCTTCACTTCACTGTGTTTACACAATAACTGTTTCAATTTGGGTTTTTTTCTAAAATTCAAAGTTAATCTAAAGAAGAAAAGTAAATTAAGTTTGATGCTTTCTGATAGATATTGATCCAGTATTTGTCTCTCCTGCCCTCCAGATGACGACGACTCCTCCTCCTGTCCCGAAGCCTCGAGCTCGTTACAAGAGGGACAGTTTGAGCTCCGCCTCCTCTTCGGACAGGTGAGTTCACCTTTAAATCTACGGAACAAACCTTAAAATCTGAAGAACAAACCTTAAAATCTGAAGAACAAACCTTAAAATCTGAAGAACAAATCTTTAAATCTGAAGAACAAACCTTAAATCTGAAGAACAAATCTTTAAATCTGCAGAACAAACCTTAAATCTGAAGAACAAATCTTTAAATCTGAAGAACAAACCTTAAAATCTGAAGAACAAACCTTAAAATCTGAAGAACAAACTTTAAATCTGAAGAACAAACCTTTATATCTGCAGAACAAACTTTAAATCTGAAGAACAAACCTTTAAATCTGCAGAACAAACCTTAAATCCGGAGAAAAACTTTAAATCTGAAGAACAAACTTTAAATCTGGAGAACAAACTTTAAATCTAAAGAACAAATCTTTAAATCTGCAGAACAAACCTTTAAATCTGAAGAACAAACTTTAAATCTGAAGAACAAACTTTAAAACATGAAAGTGAAACTTTTCTGTTTTTGTGTTTCAGAGATCTGATTGGTGCAAATCTGCAGCCAGTTTTCTCTAATGGACTTCACCTGAGCACAGGTACACACACACACACGCCACACACACACACACACACACACACACACACACACACACACACACACCGGCGTCAACTGACTGTGATCAGTGTTCTGATTGGCTGAGAGGCATGTGATGTCACAGTGAATGTTCTCAAACAGACTAAAAACAAGAAATGATGATAAAATAGATTAAAAAGCAACATTAATAATACAGAGATCAATAATCTACTTTTCCAGGACTTTCCAAAACTTTCCCAGACTCGCTAAAACTTTACTGAAACCTTCTAAAACTTTTTCTAAACTTTCCAAAACTTTTCCAAAATGTTCCAAAAGCCCCAACTTTATTTTTAATTGAGTCTGATTAATTCATTATTTGTATTTTAATGCTGGGAAATTGTAAATTGAGACCACTTGTGAAGTTTTACTGACGGAGACGATGATAGTTGCTAAGCAACCAAGATGCATCTCCAACTGTGCAACAAGTAACAATAAAACAGCTGTGATTTCTGTGGGGACAGTTTGACCGTCTGAAGTTTGTTTATTATGTTGTTATAAGAGCTGAAAGTAATTAATTAACAGTCAAACACTGAATAAAATTAGAATGAACTCACTCATCAAACTATTGAAGAAATATTTAACACTTTTTATCAGATTTTTGTTCTTTAACTTCACAAGTCTGACTGACTGAAGTTTGTTTGTTCTACAGTTGATTTTATTTATTTTATTGATCTGCAGCTCAGAACGTTTGGAACGTTCCCTCATGTTGACCTTTAATGAGACCGAGTGATGAGAACCTGTCAGGTTATTTTTAGTTTTCTCTTCTGACGTACGTGTGGCCGCGTGTTCTCCGAGGAACCGGTTTGTTCCAGCAGATTAAAGCTGTTGTTGATGTTTGTGGTGATTTTCTGAAACCAGTTTGTCTTCTGTCTGCTGGTGAGACAATCTCAGCTGAACACACACACTTCAGTCATGTGACACACAGCAGCTTTAAACTCTGTTTCTGCACAGACGAAATAAGAGCATGACTTCATACAGAACGTGTGTGTGTGGTGTGTGTGTGTGTGTGTGTGTGTGTGTGTGTGTGTGAGTGTGTGGTGTGTGTGTGTGTGTGGTGTGTGTGTGTGTGTGTGAGTGTGTTTGTGTGTGTGTGTGTGTGGGTGGTGGTGTGTGTGTGTGTGTGAGTGTGAGTGTGAGTGTGTGTGTGTGTGTGTGTGTGTGTGTGTGTGTGTGTGTGTGTGTGGTGTGTGTGGTGTGTCTGTAGTTGTATACATGTTTATACACACACGTCTGGATCAGTAAAATATTTTTTCTGAGCGTTCAGTCTGTTGAAGTGAAAGCATCCACCAGAAGAAAATATTCTGTCCTGATATAAATCAAGTTTCATGTTTCATGGTTCAGAGCAGCAGAACGTCGCAGAACGTCTGATCTGTTCTTGATGCTCGTTTACAGAAACTCTGGAAGCAAAAGTTTGTTTCTATTAAAACTTACCGAAAAAAATGAGACTTTTAAGACTCGTCATAGAAAAATGACGTGATAATATGGAGACACACACACGCACACCGCGCGCGCGCAGCGCGCACACACACACACACACACACACACACACACACACACACCACCACCACCACCACCAGGTGTTTCTAAATGAGCTGCAGACAGGAAGTCAGACTGAGAGACGGACAAACGTGTGAGCATGAAAGAAATGTACAACACACTACACACACTACACACACCACACCTCACCACCTCATTACCTCATTGAACTTTTATTGTGAAAGTCTCCTCACAGACATCATGATAGGACTCTTATTGTGAAACTTTGCCTTCAAAGATCTCACATGGATCCAAGAGAGACTACTATTGTGAAAATCTAAAGAGCACATTAAGACTCTTATTTTGAAAGTCTCCCCTTTTGTGACACTAGAAGCTCATAATATCATAATAGGACTCTTATTGTGAAAAATTCCCTAAGGGATCATAGTAAAGCTCTTAACGTGAAAGTCTCCCCTCAAGGATCAACATAAGACCCTTACTGTGAAAGTCTTCACTCAAGGACCAACATAAGACCCTTACTGTGAAAGTCTTCACTCAAGGATCAATATAAGACCCTTACTGTGAAAGTCTTCACTCAAGGATCAATATAAGACCCTTACTGTGAAAGTCTTCACTCAAGGATCAATATAAGACTCTTACTGTGAAAGTCTTCACTAAAGGATTAAAGGAAGACTCTTCTTGTGAAACTCTCCCTCAGGGTTCACAGTAAGACTATTATTCATTTATTTATTTATTTATTTATTGAATATTTAGATTTGGTTAGAAGAACCAAATCCAAACTTAGCCAAGGCCCTGAACAGGTAAGGCCTCTCAAGCCTGTCAAAGGCCTTTTCAGTATCCAAAGTAACAGCTATGCTTGCCTCAGTCCTGGAATTGGCTAAATGATGATGATGATGATGTTAAACAACCTGCACAAATTACTGGCAGAGGATCTCCTTGGAATAAAACCAGTCTGGTCTGAATTAATCAATTTTGATAAATATTTACTTTAGAAATCAAGTTATAATCTGAATTCAGCTGTGAGATAGGTTGAAAAGAAGAGCATTCTAACGGATCTTTGTTTTTGTTTTTGTTTTTGTGGATAACAGTAATTATAGCTGTGGAGAGTGAATCAGGGAGGCTTTGAGTTTTGGATGCTAGGTTGATTATGTCCATAAGAAGAGGAATCAGTAAGTCCTTAAATTCTTTATAAAATTCAAGATTTTTCTGTTCCTTCTGGTCCAGTTTGGGCAACTCAGTATTGGATAAAAATACATCTGTTGTGGTCAAGTCCTCTGGTAATTCTGATTTATACAGATTTACATAAAATTGTTTAAAGGTTTCATTTATTTCTTTTGGATTGTATGTAATATTACCAGCTTCATTTTGAATCTGGTTAATTGTTCTTGAATTTTCCTCTGCCTTTAATTGCCAGGACAGTAAGACTCTTATTGTGAAAACCGGTCGTGTCTGTGTGTCATTGGAGGTTTTTGCCATCTGACGAACTTCAGCTGGACGCAGAGACGTGTTTGTTTGTTAGTTGGTTGATTGACAGGTGTCTCGTCCTATCAGCTGATGTCTGATGATGATGATGTCACTGTGTCCTCCTCCTCAGGTGAAGATGCTCCTCCTCTTCCTCCTCTCGGTGGATCAGACCACAGCGTTGTCTTCCCGACTCTGGCCGGTGTCACTGACATGATCGCTGCCAACATCCCCTCATTGGCTGGACTCGCCACTGCCATCGGTGGCTCCGCCCCCCCTGCGACCACCACCCCAGCCCCCTCTGCCCCCCCCCTCGATAGACAGCATGGCTAACAGCATTGCTGCTCACATACCCAGCCTAGCAGGAACTGCTGGCACTGTTGCTAGCCCAGCTGCTGCTACATTAAGCTCCGCCTCCAGCACCGCACCTGAACCTGCACCTGCTAACACAGGTGCTGCTAGCTTAGACAGCATTGTTAGCTCATTAGCTAACATACCCAGTTTAGCAGGCTTTGTTAGCAGTGTGGCTAACCCTGCTGTTAGCTCCACAATAACGCCGGCCACCCCGTCAGCCCCGCCCAGCTCACTGCGGAGGACTGGAGACACTCACACAGGTAAATTTTCATTATTGATTAATCCTGATGTTGTGTTGTCTTGCTGCTGTTATTATCGAAGCCGTTATGTCATGTATATGTTCTATTCTGTAATTGTGTTTTTTTATATGATAGTGTCTTTTAGCAGAGAAATTATTCTCTGTTTCCTGCCCAGGGACTACAGATGGAAATTAGCTTATAGCTAACTCTGGTGCAGCTAAGTAGCTGTGCACTGTCCCTGTTAAATAAACAATAAATAATAATCTGTCAATCATTTTCTTGATTAATCAATGAATTAATCCTGTCACAAGGTTGTCAGTTGATCTCCATCTTGTTTTATAAAACTGACCTCTCATCTGTTTCAGAAGATTCAAGCTCTCATTGGTCCAACATGTCAAACTAACACTCTCCCTCCTGATTGGCTGAGCCATATGTCCTTTGTCTTCCTGTGTCCAGATGTTGGGGCCTTGTCACAGCTGGTGATGTCAACTCTGGACCAGAATGCCGGAGTCACATTGCCTCCACTAGAGGGAGCTGCTGAGCCACCAGAGGAAGGTACTGGTTTCACTGGTCCTGCTACTGGTTCTGGTCCTGGAACTTGTCCTGGTCTTGGTCTGGTCCTGACCCTCCTGCTGGTCTCATTTCTCTGTCTTTGTTCGGGTTCCAGGTTCCAGTCCGCCTCCTGACACCAACAAAGAAGAGACCCCGTACGTCACCCTGTTGGCCTGCTGGGCAAGTCAAGAGGAACCTGACACTGACTCATCCAATGAGGAGGAAGATCCAGGAGTTAGCTCCGCCCCCCCTGGAGCCAATGGACCAATGGAAGGCGATCTTACGTACGTACAAACTGTAGTCCAACAGAACTACAAGTTCTGCTCAGGTCAGCACGTCTGACACTGTGTTCATGTTTTTCAGCGTCCCACAGAGTCCTCCAGGTTGTCTGAGACCCACTCGACCGGCCCCGCCCCCTCCTCGACCACCTGGACCATCAGTGAAACCTCTGAAACAGAAGACCCCGAGGTACACACACACACACTCTCTCACACACACTCTCTCACCACACACGCACACACACACACACACACACACACACACACACACACACACACACACAGAGCCCCAGTAACTCCAGTGAGAGTTAATCACACTTTTACACTCAGGACCAGTTTCCCAGAGGAGACAGACGTCCTCTGAGTCTTTACTGCAGTACAAGTACAGATACTCGAGTAAAAGTAAAAGTACTGATTCAACTTGTTTACTGCAGTAAAAGTGAAGAAGTTCAGGCTCTGAAATGTCCTCAGAGTATAAAAGTAAAAAGTCGTCCTCTGAAGGACATTTCTACTGACTGTTTCTGTGTAAAGACAACTGAACTGAACCTTCTGTCCACCAGAGTCTCCCTCTCTGTCTGTCTCATCTTCTCATGTCTTTATGTCTTGTTAAGTGTTGTTACATTTTTACGTCTTTTTTGTCTTGATATTTCTCTTGTCTTGTCTTTTCTACAGTCTTTTTTGTTTGTTCCTTTTTCATCTTGTTGCATCACGTCCTTATTGTTTGTCTTTTGTTTTTTACACTTTATTCTTACTCTTCATTGTTTGCATCCTTTTTATCATGTTCATCATTTTGTATTCCTCTTTGTTATTGTTGTGTTTCCGGATCTTTTATTTTTCGTCCATTGGTTAAATCAGTCTTTTGAGTGGCACAATGATGCAAAAAAAAAAATCAATAATCACTCAGAGTCATAAACTAAAGTTTTGAAAATGTGAGAGAAAGTACTTTATTCCCATCTGCAGTTACTTGACTGCGAAAACATGAAATACTTTGAAACTTTGAGCTCTTGTGAAGTGAGAACTTGTAGAACGCTGCATCATCTCTGCTGTCTCAGCTGGTCAGATTGTGTCTTTCTGTTCTCATGATGTTCAGCTGTGCAGGTTCATTTGAGTGTCGGTGTCAATTTGGGACCTTCAGCGTGTCACAGTTTGTTTGTCCTGCAGAGAAGCCACCATTCGAGTGTCCAGGAAGAAGGGAGGCAGCGGGCCTTCAACCCCACAGGGCGCCGTGGTCCGATCCAGCTGGCTGGACGTATGGAAGGGCTTCAGGTAACACCATCATCATCATCATCATCATCATCGTCATCATCATCATCATCATCTTTCATAAATACTGCTGTTGATTCAGTCATTAGTAACAAACCTCAGTGGGATCCTGATGTAACTGAAACTCCTTCTAGACTGAACTGTAGCTGCTGAAGTTTTACAAACATAATCCACACATCGGTAAACACTGACAGTCGGTCTAAAACCCACAGGCTGCCTCCTCGTAAGTACAACAAGGAACTTTGTGTGCAAGGCTCATGAACTCTGAGCTTTCAGAAAATTTGAACACCATGAGACAGGGGTGAAATATATGAAATATAATATGAAATATTGTCATGAACACAGTTAACAGAATCCCATTTGAAGACAGTGATGCTACCATAATGTTTGACAGAATGATTTTCTGGATATTCTGACCCACCATCTTCTGACCAGTGCAGCTCATTAGCTACAAAACAGATCACATACTTTTCATTTTTACTTAAAATTTTGTGCTGCAGACTGCAACAGATATGAGCAAGGTCGAAGTTTAAGAAGCAATGTTGTGATGAAGTAGTGTGTCCCAGCTGCATGAAACTGAATGTACTGTGAGATTTAGAATGCAGCAGGAATCATGTGAGCAATACAGATCATGTGGTCATTTCAATTAAAACAACAGGGGACCAAGGATTGATCCCTAAGGAATACCAGATCAGATCAGACATGATTCGGATGGATGGATGGATGGATGGACGGACGGACGGACGGACAGACGAACGGATGGATGGATGGATGGACGGATGGATGGTTGACACAGATAAACACATGTTTTCTCTCTAACAGGCACAATGTTTTGTGGGCGACATTGGATGGACAGCTGATGTCTTTGTGGAAGAAACGCACAGTAAGTCAGTGTCTCTCTATGAATACCTGTGTCTCTGTTAGTCTCTCTGTCTGTCTCTCTGTTAGTCTCTCTGCCTGTCAGTCTGTAAAGTGATGGGTGTGTTTGTTTTGTTGACCAGGACCGGTTCAGTGAGGTGTTGTTTCATGTCTCCAGTATCACCAATGTGAAGAAACAGGATAAAGGCAGATTCTCTGTTTACTTCAGGAAGAAACATTATGACTTCATGGCTCACAGTAATGGTAAGAATCCTTCTGCTGGACTCTACTGTAGTCTCTACTGTACTCTACTCTCTGTGTGCTGTCTGTGCCAGATCTGGGCCAGTGTCAGGTTTGACCACTGGCCTGTTTGTGTTTATTTGCCCCAAACAGCCAACTACACAGACATTAGCTGAAAGCTAGCAGGTACCAGTTAGAAAACAAGTGATAGGTGCTCAGTAATGAAAAAAGGAACAAAATGGACAGACGTCTCCAAACCATTCCCAGCATCAGGACATGAGGTCTAAAGAAGTCTAAAAAAAATTATTGTGCAAAAACGAGACTTTGAAGAGTTTTGACAGTTGAAATAAGTGTTTGTGTAACATACAAGTAGTTTGTTTTGTTTGTCTGTTAGTTGGTGACTAGTGAGCTTCTAACTAGCTAATATTACTTGGCTTTATTAGCCGTGATCTTGCTAGCTGTGATGGACATTTCAACCTTCTGTCTGATTTGTGGGCTTGTTTGGGTCACAGGGATACACCAGATTTCTCTTTTGGGTGTAAAACTGAGAAAGTTTGGGAAGCCCTGCATGGATATTATCGAACTCTACTGTACATGAAGTTACTTCCCAGGTATTCAGCTGAGTCTGGCTGATTGAGCTCCTGACACGATTTTGTAAAATATGGTCTTCTTTCTTAGTTTAAACCCTGTCAGCTGTGTTCTGAATGAGCTGCTGCAGCAGAGATGTTTTGCAGATGTCAAAAAGTCCAGCTGACATGTGATGAAGTCATGAAGTTTCCAGGTTGGTCCTCTGTTTGGTCCTGCAGTATCTGATGAGTCTTCTTCATGTCTCAGAGGTTCATGAAGGTTGGGTCACATCTCTGCTGGCATCTCGAGGCCAGCCAAGCCCCACCCCTCCCGAACTCCACGGACAAATCACCATCAAGGAGCCACGTAGCCGCGCCTATGCCGCCGTCTGGGGTCACGACCTCTGGATCTATCCCAACAAGGAGGGCTTCCAGCTGGGCATTGCCTCCTTCTCTGTCCCCCTGAATGTGGCCACGGTCAAATCTACAGGAAAACACTCGTTTACCCTCATCACGCCATATAAGAGCTTCAAGTACACACCTGTTTGACTACTTGTCTGACTGTCTGTCTGTCTGATTGTCTATCTGTCCAAAGTGATATTATTCTTCTCGTCCATCTTTTCTTCTTTTTGTCTCCACTCCAATGTCTCTCTGTGGCCCTGCCTGCCACTTGCAGCCTGTCTGTTGATTCGTCGAAGGATCTGTCCATGTGGTTGGACAGTTTGTCCTCATCTATTCGCAGTGCTCTGTCCTGCAGCCAGGTGGCGCTGCGTCTCTGGGAGAACCCCGACAACAAAGTGTGCGCCGACTGCTGCGCGGCCAATCCTGAGTGGGCGTCGGTCAACCTGCTGCTGGTCATCTGTGACACCTGTGCAGGTACAAGCTAACAGAGGCTAACAGAGGATAATCCCCCCTGTCTACTAGAAAATTATGTTTACATATTATAACTTATTTATTAATGATATTGTGGTGTGTCAAACATTTTCTTTGTCTGGATTATGTTCATATTTATTAATACTAAATTACTGCAGAGCCCTGCTTGTGTTCAGCTGAAACCAGAGAGCTTCTTACAGTGCCACAGTTTAATTATAGGACCACTGACCAAGCTGCTGTATGAGATGAGTTGGGAGTGATAATGTGTTGCAAATACACCAATATGCAGATGACACCCAACTGTTTATGTCTGTTTAACCTGACAACACCAGGTCTCTACAGGACTTCATCACCTGTTTGACTGATATCAGTGTGTAGATGAGTAAAATATTTACTCTTCCTAAAAGTCAAGTTAGTTTTATCTAAATAGAGCAAAAATCATAGCAGCAGTTTCCTCAGGAAACATTTCATATCGAGCAGGTCTGGACCATGGACGCACCATGGTGGATTTTGGCCTGTGTTCATATCTGTTGATATGTGCACATGTTTTTCTCCCGCTAATGTCAGAGAACATTGTTGAATATCATGCAGACATAAAATACAATGCTTTTCAAAATGAACATAAAACTACTGCTGACAGTTTTTTTTCTCTTTGTGCTTCAGTAATTCATCATAATAATCAAGATGGCGGCTCTTCAGATGCACAATTAGTGATGATGAATGTGATTGGCTCGTCCTCACATGACCAACACAGAGCTTTCATTGCAAACAGAAACTTTGATAACTGTTTTAGACACTTTAAAAAACCTCCATAATGCAGATATACTTACATCACAATATCATGATTAGCATCATCCTATCGATCTGTCACGTCAGCAGAAATGTTCATTTCAGACTGATACAAATATTTTATTTTAAAGTGCCCCAAATTATTGTGTATCCTCAGTCTAGACTGTAATTAAACCAAATGAGCACAAAACAGGATCAGAGGTACAACAAGTGAAACTGACCAATCAGATTACAAAGTTGTACATCTGAAAGTGATTATAGACTCAGACATGTTTACTGTCATTTTGATAATGGCTGCAGCCATTTTTGTCTGATAGGAAATAAGAAATGAGGGAACTCATCCAGTGGGAAGAAAATGTCTGAAAGCTGTTTGCTGGAAACATAACTGCTGATAAACTGGAAATATTAGGCTGAACCCAAATGCACTGTAAAAAAGAGGTGGAGCTTAAACTGTAACATGGCAGTAAAAAGTAAAACTGAAGTGGTCCCAGGTTTGATCCTTGAGGAACCTCATGAGATAAAGTAGATTTTTTTAGATGACTGGTCATGTAAACCTCTGAGGACAGAATGCTAACAGTGTCTGTCTTCAGGTCAGCATCGAGCTCTGGGCAGCAACCTGTCAAAGGTACGCAGTCTGAAGATGGACAACAAGATCTGGACCGAACCACTGATACAGGTGAGGGGGGACTGAACCACTTTTACAGCTGAGGGGGGACCGAACCACTCATACAGGGGATTTTTTAAACTTATTCCATGTAGACCATGAGCAGATCGACCTTGATGTCCAATCTAATTACACATGACCTTTGACCCTTCCTCTCTTCCCCTCCAGCTGTTTGTTAAGTACGGTAACTGGCTGGCCAATCAGGTGTGGGCTCCAGCGGTGCCAGCAGTGGAGCAGCTCCGTCCGGAGTCGTCTGATGAAGAGAGGTCAAAGTTCATCCAGGACAAATACAGCAGGGGGCGCTACAGACGAGTCCACGCTCTGACCTCCTCCCCCTCTCTGATGGACCAGGTCTGACTCTGTCACACTCAGACACACTGACATGTTACCATGGTAACGCAGACACACTGACACGTTTACCATGGTAACTGAAGTAATGTGCAGCACATATATAGGTACACACAAAACATAAATACTGGTGTCTGAACAATGAATTAATAATTAATATTAATTAAGTCATCCAGTCTGTATGTGGAAAGTTTGACAAACATCACATGACATGGATCCTTTCAACTTTTAAAATCCCCTTAATGAAAGTTTTATTGTGAAAAAGAGGGCTCTCATTGTGTAAAATGTACCAACTGTAGTTCACTGTTTGTTTTTTCACATTCATTTAACCCTTTAAGCGCCAAAGTCGCAAAATTGCGACCAGCAACATTGCTCAATAAAACAGACCATAGCTGCAAATATGATGCTGAATGTTGTTGCTACTTTACACCAGGAGATGGCGTACACATGTACCTTCAATCCGAGCAGCATTTGTGGGCGTGTTTCTATTCAAAGTTTGGCGGTATATGTAGTTTGAAAAACGCACTCCCGTCTCCCAGTCAAGGAGTGGTGGAAGCAGCGGTGGTGGTTGTAGAGCAGAGCGAGAGAGAGAGAGAAAGTGATCGATTTTATTACTCACGATGCCGAGAAGTCTGTTCACTGTTGATGAAGCACTTTGTCAAGTGCTGGCTGACTCTGATTCCGAAGAGGAATATTATTCCTCCGGCGATGACGTTCAGTCGTCCGGTGAAAGTGACGGTGCGTCTATGCGCAGCGAGTCCGTGCGCCATGACAGTCCACAATCAGCACATACAGAAGCCGATTCTTTGCCTCACCGTGGCCGGGGTAGAAGTAATCGGCGAGTGCCGACGAGGGGATGTGGTTGGGGAAGCAGGGGAGCTAAACACATCACGAAAAGTGGCGGTGGTGGCGCGAAAAAAAAACCGCGGAGCGAGCGGCGGACGAGGGAGAAGCCGTGGGAAAAAACGCACAGCCAATAGCGGTGGCAGGGGCGTTCAAAGTCGCTCCGAAAATTACAATGATGGCGATGGCTGGGTATACCTGAGAGATGAGGAAGAGTATCATCAGTGGATCAGGCATTTTGATGAGCCTGTTGGGTATTGTGGAGAGAGGGATCTGACAAATTTTGAGCCCATTGATTTCCTGTCTCTATTTTTGGATGAGGAATTCTGGAGTCTAATCACAAATGAAACAAACAGATATGCCCACCAGTTCTTAGAGAGTGAGAACCCAAAACCAAACTCCAGATTCCGTAACTGGTATGATGTCACAGTCCCTGAGATGAAGGCTTTCATCTCACTTCATTTGTGCATGGGGCTTGTGGAAAAATCTGAGATTGAGGACTATTGGGCAGGATTTTGGCCAACTTACACACCTGGCTTTGGCAAAGTGATGTCTCGAAATAGATTTGAGATCATTCTTTCTTTTCTTCACTTTGTGAATAATGACGACCGTGTCGAGAGGGGTCAGCCAGGTCATGATAGACTGTTCAAAGTGCGTCCCGTAATTGATTTGATTATTCCTCGTTTTTCAGCTGTCTATGGTCCACACAAGGAACTTTCCTTGGATGAAATGACCATCGCATTCAAGGGAAGGTCAACCTTGAAGCTTTACAACCCCAAAAAACCTGACAAATATGGGTATAAAGCATTTGTCTTGAGCGAGGCCAGATCAGGCTATGTTTTACAGTGGTCCATCTACACTGGACAAAATGCAGGTGACGACGATAATGTTGGTGCAACACATTTTATTGTACGTCAGCTGCTGGCCCCACACACAGGGAAAGGGCATGAGGTGTATATGGACAGCTATTACACATCACCAGCCGTAGCTAGTGAGTTAGCGGCTGAGGATACTGGAATGTGTGGGACAGTGAACTGCAACAGGAGAGGGATGCCAAGGGGCCTGAAACCAGCCCAGCTGCCTCTGAGAAGGGGAGATGACCCAGTGTTCATGCGGCATGATAAGCTGCTGGCTTGTGCTTGGCACGACACGAAGCGTCTCACTCTGCTGTCCACCATTCACGGCAACACATGCACTCAGAAGCGTATCCGCACAAAAGAAAATGTGACTGGCTATCGTCAAATTGAGAAACCAGTGTGTGTTGACAGTTACAACTCCTTCATGGGAGGAGTGGACACAGCTGATCAACGAATGAAAACATACCTTTTTCCTCACAGATCTAGGAAATGGTACAACCGCATTTTCAATGCAGTTCTGAGCATCAGTGTGGTCAATGCCCACATCATTTACACCAGCTGTAGTCCTGGTCCACACAAATCCCTGAAGGCCTTCATTCAAGACATCGTAACGTCTTTGCTTGAGGGCTACTCCAAGAAGGAAGGCAAAAAAGGAGGAAGGCCTTCAATGCAGCAGGGGGAAATGCCACAGAGGCTCACTGAACGACACTGGCTCTGTAACACAGATGAACGTCCAGATTGTGTTGTGTGTTCAGATCGCACACGCCCTAAAGGCCGTCGCCAGACACAGTTCAGGTGCCGTCAGTGTGGAGTAGGTCTGTGTGCTGTGCCTTGCAATGAAAGGTACCACACACTGAAGCACTACAAGCAATGCCATCTGGATCGATAACTTCATTATGAAAGCGTAATCCACTCAAATCTCTCTGTCTCTGTCTCTCTCTCTGTCTCTCTCTCTCTCACTCTCTCTCTTTCTCTCTCTCTCTCTCTCTCTCTCTCTCTCTCACTCACACACACACACACACACACACACACTAAATGTTGTTGTTGTTTGTTTGGTTTGTCTGTCCTGTATTGTCACTGTAATGTCTTATTGCACAAAAAAAAAAAAAAAAAAAAAAATATATATATATATATATATATATATATATATATATATATAACTGCTAACCGAGCTAACTAGCTAATGGTAGCTACATCACAGTTAGCAGCAGTGTGCTACAGTTTTGTCAGATGTTTTTTTTTTCTTTCTGCAACTGATGAATAAATGAAAACATGATTGACTAAGAAAAAAAAAAAAAGAAAGCGTAATCCAATATGGCCGCCACCTGGTGACATCCAAATATGCAAATTAGATTAGTGCATTTACTTCCATCCCAAATTTTGGCTTGTACTGAAGATTTTTCTCAATTACAGTCTGCCTTTATCTCTAACCACTTTCAAATTGCAACCTCTTGAAATCTTGATATCAAAATCGAATATTTCCCAAAATGGCCGCCACCTGGTGATGTCAGAATATGCAAATTAGAGAGCAAATTTACTTCCATCCCAAATTTTGGCTCATACTGAAGATTTTTCTCAATTACAGTCTGCCTTTATCTCTAACCACTTTCAAATTGCAACCTCTTGAAATCTTGATATCAAAATCGAATATTTCCCAAAATGGCCGCCACCTGGTGATGTCAGAATATGCAAATTAGAGAGCAAATTTACTTCCATCCCAAATTTTGGCTCATACTGAAGATTTTTCTCAATTACAGTCTGCCTTTATCTCTAACCACTTTCAAATTGCAACCTCTTGAAATCTTGATATCAAAATCGAATATTTCCCAAAATGGCCGCCACCTGGTGATGTCAGAATATGCAAATTAGAGAGCAAATTTACTTCCATCCCAAATTTTGGTCATACTGAAGATTTTTCTCAATTACAGTCTGCCTTTATCTCTAACCACTTTCAAATTGCAACCTCTTGAAATCTTGATATCAAAATCGAATATTTCCCAAAATGGCCGCCACCTGGTGACGTCACAATATGCAAATTAGAGAGCAAATTTACTCCCATCCCAAATTTTGGGTTGTACTGAAGATTTTTCTCATTGACAGTCTGCCTTTATCTCTAACCACTTCCAAACTACAGCCTTTTCAAATCATCATGCCAAAATTGAATATTTTCTTGAAAAAACTCTGGCGCCTAAAGGGTTAATAAAGTTTTATGACAGCAGCCTCTAGTGGACATTAGGGGAAGTGTTGCTCCCTCCAGGAAATAGACAGCACCGCATTTCTTCTGTTACTGATGGATTTATTCATCTTCACTGCACTTCAGCTCACATTACACTCATCAAATCCACTGTGGAACCAATCAAATACACAACAGTGAACAAAACGAGTTTCAACATGTTTCATGAAACAGTTTAACAAAGTCGCAAAAACAGAAACACAAACATGTTCCTTTATAGAACGTCAGGAACAATTTTAGCAAACTGAACATGAGGTCATTATTCTTCATCAGACATGAAGAGACAACACTGATGTCACCTGTACAGGTGTGTGACCGTGTGTGTGTGTGTGTGTGTGTGTGTGTGTGTGTGTGTGTGTGTTTTCAGAGGCTGCGTCAGGTGGTCTGTGGAGACGACGTAGAAGAAACGATGTCTCTGATCTGCTCAGGAGCAAAGGTCTGATCAGTTATGACTCATTTAGATCAATAATCATTTACACACACACAGATGTGTGAAGTTAATAATCAACAGAACATTAAGTGTGTGTTTTCTGCACTGTAAATGCAAATATAATTCCTTTAACTTAATTTATACAAGTCTTTTAATTTGAGTCAGTCGTGTCAGTGATGCACAAGCTGACACTGTTGAGTTAACTTCACTTGTTAGAGTTTACAGTGTATTTGAGTAATGTCACCTGTGTGCAGGTGTGTCTGTCAGACCCTCAGAGCCCCTCCCCCATCCTGCTGGCTGAGAGGGCAGGTCAGGCTCTGCAGACCGAGCTGCTGCGACTCAACGAGTACACAGGTAACATATGAGTAACACGCAGGTAACACGCAGGTAACACGCAGGTAACACGCAGGTAACGCAGGTAACACACAGGTAACACACAGGTAACATACAGGTAACACACAGGTAACACACAGGTAACATACAGGTAACACACAGGTAACACACAGGTAAAACACAGGTAACACACAGGTAACACACAGGTAACATACAGGTAACATACAGGTAACACACAGGTAACACACAGGTAACTGTTGCTGCTCCCTGATAGTCAACAATTCGAATCATGAGTCAGAGACGCTTCAGTCGACTGAGATTCTTTCAGTTGATCAGTTGTTTTTTTTTCTTTGTCTTTGAAGGGTTAATCAGGGACAGGTGAGCACTAAACAGACAAAGACAGGAAGTAAAGACAAGACACATTGGGGAAGACTTCAAAATAAAACAGGAAATGACTCAAACCAAAATCATGACAGGAAATGCGCAACCACACACACACACACACACACACACACACACACACACACACACACACACACACACACACACACACAGGTAACACCAGCCTGTTAACTGTCTGTCCTCTCACCTGTCTGTGGTGAGGTATAGGTGTACTCAGTAACCTGTGATGTCACAGGTGGGCGTGGTCACTGGATGTGATTCTGTACTCAGGAGTGTTTTCTCTGTCTCTGACTCAGAGGTCCCGCCTTACCAGCCTCAGTCAGCCAATAGGATACCTGACTCCGCCCCCTCAGGTAGGATGAGTCACCTGGATTAAGTTTTAACGAGCTTATTAGGGTCCGGGCAGCCTAAGCTGCCCGGACCCTATTGTAATCCTGCATGTTCTTCTTCTTTCTTTCTTTCTTTCTTTCTTTCTTTCTTTCTTTTCTTTCTTCTTCTTCTGAGGAAATCCTACTTCCCATGCACGAAAAATGACCAAACTTTGCACAAAGGTTCAGTCCCATGTCAGATCGCCACAGCTGCAAAAACAGGCCAATAGTCCTGATGGTGGCGCTACAGCAAGCCTCTAAAGTTCAAAATTTTGAAAATTCATAATAAATCAACCATATGTGCTACAGATTTACAACTTTCACCAAAATGTAGCCCCAATACTGAAGAAACTTTTGTACATTTAAACCTATTGCAAATTATGAAGTCCATCACTCTGTTTTTTTCAAAAACTGTAAAACTTATTAAACCTATCTCCTCCCACAATTTTTGTTCAATTGACACCAAACTTGCTACAGAGCATCTTCAGACTGTCCTACACAAACGATCCACACAGATTTTTGATTTATCAAAAATTGAGCCTACAGTGCATCAAAATGTTTGACTGTAAACGGTATTATAAACATATACTTGCAAATTCTTGCTAAATACATTGTCAATGTTCATGAAAAAAATGACAACATTTTGGAGTCATGGTAGATAATGTTTGGAAAATATCAGAATTTTATCTCAAAAACTGAATTTTTTACAGCATTTTGAATTTCGCTCTCATGCGAACAATTGAAGTCAATGCAAAAATGTCATTTTTAAACATCAGTTTTTCACTTTTGGAGCCAATAAATCATTGTTAAAAACTAATGACCAACATCTCCATGCTGTCTAGATGCAATTTGTGTATTTTGGGATTTTTGTCTCAATAACTGAATTTTTGACAGCCATTTGAAATCTGCCTTTACATGCTAACAGCTGCTGTCTTGCACACAGGTGACTGGCTTAGTCAATTTGTGAAGCTACAAGTGGTGTTTCCATTTGCCAATTAGCTCAGTGAGATAGAGGATGGTTCTTGGTGTTGAAGGTTGTGGGTTCAAGCCTCAGCTTGTACAACATTTCCATATGAGAAATCTACCCAAACTTTTCACAAAGGTCCAGTCCCATGCCAGATGTCCTCAACTGGAAACACAAGACAATAGTCCTGATGGTGGCGCTACAGCAAGCCTCTAAATTTCAAAACTTTGAAAATTCACAACAAATCAACCATATGTGCTACAGCTTTGGAACTTTCACTTTGAAATGTGCTTTTCCATGGCATGGATGGCTGCTGCCTGGCACCCTGATCCTTGGCTTAGTCAATTTGTGAAGCCACACATGAACTGTCACTTGCCAATTAGCTCAGTGAGATAAAAGACGGACTTCAGTGTCAGAAGTTGTGAGTTCGAGCCTCAGCTAAGGCAGGATGGACTTTCAAATGTGAAAGACTTATGTTCAGGTATCATGCTATGTGGATTAGAGACTATTAAGGTTAAAATAATTATGATTCAGGGAGTTTTGGGAAGAGACAAATACTCTTTATCAGCACGTTTCCCTGTTATCCCTTGTCTCTTTTCCCTGTTTATTTGGCTTAGCTATCAGTCAATATGCAGAGTCTCTTGTGCCAGAAATTGTGAGTTCAAGCCTCAACTGATGTAAAATGCACATTAGAATGCCACCTTTTTTTCATCTTCCTACACTCTGCTTGTTGCTCAGAATTGCCTAATTTTGCCTAAAATTGCCCGGCCCCGACCATTGCTGCGCAGCAGCTATAATTAATATTAAAAACTGATCAACAACAACAGTTTGTTAGAAAATCTGTAAGACTGAAACAAAACAAACTGTTCACAGGTTTATTTTGTATCTTAAACATTTTCAGGATGTTTTTCAGAACTCACTGTGTTTCTAATGTTTTTATTGTTTTTGATGTTTTTGTTTTGTTTTTATTTTGTTTTTATTGTTTTTCTGTTTGACTCATGTTTGAAGATGCAGGATGTCTGTACGGTGGCTCTGACAGGACAAACATTCAATCATGTCAGAGAAAAACAACATTTCTGAACTGATTTACTGAACTTTTGTTCCAAAAGGCACCGTGGATGATTATTAAAGTTAATCAAACGTGTGTGTGTGTGTGTGTGTGTGTGTGTGTGTGTGTGTGTGTGTGTGTGTGTGTGTGTGTGTGTTCAGGTGAGGAGGAGGAGGAGGAGGAGGAGCTTCATGGGAAACTGGAGGAGGATCGTTTTCTGTTCTCGTTAGAAAATGACTCAGCAGCCTGTGACGTTCTCGACCTGCGGGAGGTTCTGTCTGTGTTCCTCAAAGACGGGTAAATAAAACTTTAGAGAGACTTTAGGCACAAATTTAATGACTTTAGACTCAACTGGACAAAATCAAAAAAGACTTTCAGCTGGACATTAACACCAGTGACTTGTGACCTGACCTGGACTTGAGTCTTTTGACTTGGAAACACTTGAGTTCAAAGACTCGAGACTTACATGTGACTTGCAAAACAAAGACTCTGATTCTGATTGGCTGATTTATTTCTTCTCCTGTCTATAACAGGGATGGTGTCTCATTTAGCAGACATGATTAAAAGCAAAGATTACAGACGTTCTGTGCAGTAGAACCTAGTTTTCATGTGTTTTCTTCCTCAGTGATCATGTTGTGACTCTTTAGATTCATCATGTGGTCCCTTGTTGAGGCCCTGACCCTCAGTTTGGGAACCACCAGTTTGAATGATCTTTAAAATGGATGTAAAGTTTATCAGAGCAGCTGCAGCTCTGAGTCTGTTTGAGCCCATGTTTAAGAGAACAGCTCCCTCTAGTGGATGTTCCTCCATCACTGCAGGTTCAAACTGCTTCAACAGCTGACTGAGAGTCAGTGAACACATCACTGATGTTTGATGTGTCTTAGATCAGACTGTAACATGATGACTTTATTATTTCTTATTAATACGACTGATACTGATACTGTTCGTACTTTATGTCCCTCCTGTCCATCTGTCCGTGTCTTTGTGTCTGTGTGTGTTTTCAGACCCTCTCATGAGTTTGAGATGGTGACGTTGAACGATCAGTTGATCTGTGCTGCTGACAACCAGGAGGCGCTGCAGAGTCACATGGTTCATATACTGAAGGTACACCTGACTCTGTGTGTGTGTGTGTGTGTGTGTGTGTGTGAGGACCAGTTTGAATTTAAAGGGGGTGACTGCATCGTCATTCTTGTTGTGGTTTTTCAAATTAAAACCATCCAAAAAGGTGTGACATACACCAGGTGAAACATTTCAGATGAATCCTCACCTGAATCTTGTTCCAGAAAAAACAAAAAAAAACAAAACAACAATAACAACAACAACAACAACAACAACAACAACAACAACAACAACAAATATGGAGCTCTGTTCAAATCCAGAACTGATCCAGGACCCTGAGGTGGACCATTTCTGTTTGTTTGGGTTCAACATCAACAAACTTCATCTGGAAAATTACATTTTTTCACAAATATCACAATATAATATGTTTATAAAGCAGTTATTGTATATATCATGTTGTATTTTGGACTGTGCAGTGTGTACCTGCTGTTTGTATTATATAATGTACCTACATTTCCTGCCGTCTGTGTAGCATTTTAAATTTTATTTATTGTGTCTGCTTGTTATGTGCAGGACTACAGATGGAAATTAGCATCTCTCTAAATCTGCTGCAGCCATGTTTTCATTTACTGTAAATGGTCGATGTCACTGCACGCTGTCCTTTAATAAATGAAATAAACTAAACTAAGATAAATGAATAATAACAATATAACTGCACTATATTTTGTATTATTTTGATGATCCAGGTGGATGAACAGCACCACAGGTCGAGGGAATGTAGTTTTGATTTTGTGGTGAACTGTCCCTTTAATGTTAATTAACTGAAGGTCTTAATGAGAACAGACGTGTGTGAGTGCTCTGGTCAGCACTATAACCTGACTTTATGTTTCCAGGTGATTCTACCAGGGGGCGTGTCTTACGCTGAGGTGGGTGGAGCTTCAGCTGTCAGTAAAGTGTGTGTGGTTGAAGTGGGCGGAGCCTCGAGTCATTCTGACGTCTGGTTGTTACTGTGGGAGGACGGAGTCAGTGTTCATCCTGTCAACAGACACACACAGCAGACTTTGAAGATGGAACTGAGCATGCTCAATCACCACGGTAACACGGTCCTTCCTCTACCTCTTCTTCTTCTTCTTCTTCTTCTTCTTCTTCTTCTTCTTCAACTTTTATGAGATCATGTCACATGTGTGACGTTTATTTACTCACTTTTACTAAAGATTACATATTATGCTTTCTAATTATTTTTTTTAAGCCGAAAACTCAACCGGGGACACAAATCAGAGAAATCCAACATCAAACATGTCTGTATCACATTATTGGAGCCCCCTACAATGTTTGTTACCTCGTCTCTGACAAACAAACAAACAAACAAACAAACAAACAAATAAATAACGTCTCATCAGACTGTGGATGGAGTCCCACAGGGCTCTACTCTGGGTCCTCTTCTGTTCAGACTTTCATGTCATCAACAAAAACAAAGTTTGTTTTTATGCAGACGATACTTGACTCTCTACAGCTGTTCAGATGATCTGAGCCTGTTTACTGCTAATAAAATAAATCTGGAATCAATTTGAATGTGAATCAGAAGTGGGATTCTGTTTCTGGTTAAACTGGTGTAAATTAAATAACTGGTAATAAACAGAAATAACTGAGACTGAATGTTTGGAATCAGTTTGATTTAAACTTTGATACTAAAACTTTAAAAATATCAAATCTGGTTTTATTTTGTTTCAGAGATGGATCCATCTGAAAACATCATCACCATGGTGACTGCAGACAGGTGTGACACACACACATTTATTTCCCTCCTCTCCGCTCTGTTACAAGTCAAAATAAAAGATGTTACATTACAAATTAGTCAGTTTATATCAGATGTTTCCTGCCCTCTGATTGGCTGAGCTCTCCACAGGTAAACTGTGTGACATCACCAGTTTGCGTCTTGTCGTTTCTCTCATCAGGAGCATCTCGTTCCGTTTCGAGGAGCAGCACAGCTGTCAGTCCTGGTTCAACCACCTGCAGAGAGCTCTGACCAATCAGAGAGCAGCTCCACGGCGTCTTCCTCCAGCCAATCACAGCTCAGCTCGTCAGTCTCTGTACCCGGTGATGGATGTGGGGTCGAGGGGCTCGGTGCCGCCTGCCATCGAGCGCTGCATCTCCCACATCACCACCTACGGTCAGTTTACACTCAGATGTTCACAACAAGAGACACAAAATAAAAATGACAAATAATCACATTAGAAATATTATTGATTATTTTTATATTTATGATCATTTTATTTTAAGATTTTATGATAAAATTATAATAATCAAAGGATGATGGGACAATCTCTCAGGTCTGAAAGTGGAGGGCGTGTTACCGGCGCTGTGGTCTGGCTGTGAAAGTCACACGATTAGTGGAAGCTCTGATGACATCACCTAACTCCGCCCCTCTGGAGAGTGATGAGCAGGGCGTGTTGGATGCTGGCTCTGCCCTCAAACAGTTTGTCCGCCAGCAGGAGAGTCTGATCCCCGACAGAGAGCGAGAGCAGTGGCTGCATGCCGCAGGTCCGTACTAATACACAAAGTACTACTGAAGTACTACTGAAGTACTACTGAGTGCAGTACAAATATCTGTAGTACTGCTGCAGGTCAGTAGAAGTACATGTAGAAGTACCTCCATCCACAACAGTGTAGTAGTAATACTGCAGTAGTATCTGTAGTAAACACAGTGTAGCAGTAATACTGCAGTAGTATCTGTAGTAAACACAGTGTAGTAGTAATACTGCAGTAGTATCTGTAATAAACAGTGTAGCAGTAATACTGCAGTAGTATCTGTAGTAAACACAGTGTAGTAGTAATACTGCAGTAGTATCTGTAGTAAACACAGCATAGCAGTAATACTGCAGTAGTATCTGTAGTAAACACAGTGTAGCAGTAATACTGCAGTAGTATCTGTAGTTAACAGTGTAGTAGTAATACTGCAGTAGTATCTGTAGTAAACACAGTGTAGCAGTAATACTGCAGTAGTATCTGTAGTAAACACAGTGTAGCAGTAATACTGCAGTAGTATCTGTAGTACACAGTGTAGTAGTAATACTGCAGTAGTATCTGTAGTAAACAGTGTAGTAGTAATACTGCAGTAGTATCTGTAGTAAACAGTGTAGTAGTAATACTGCAGTAGTATCTGTAGTAAACCCAGCGTAGCAGTAATACTGCAGTAGTATCTGTAGTAAACACAGCGTAGCAGTAATACTGCAGTAGTATCTGTAGTAAACACAGCGTAGCAGTAATACTGCAGTACAATCTGTAGTAAACACAGCGTAGCAGTAATACTGCAGTAGTATCTGTAGTAAACACAGTGTAGCAGTAATACTGCAGTAGTATCTGTAGTAAACAGTGTAGCAGAAATACTGTAGTAGTATCTGTAGTAAACACAGTGTAGCAGTAATACTGCAGTACAATCTGTAGTAAACACAGTGTAGCAGTGATACTGCAGTAGTATCTGTAGTAAACACAGTGTAGCAGTAATACTGCAGTAGTATCTGTAGTAAACAGTGTAGCAGTAATACTGCAGTAGTATCTGTAGTAAACAGTGTAGTAGTAATACTGTAGTAGTATCTGTAGTAAACACAGCGTAGCAGTAATACTGCAGTAGTATCTGTAGTAAACACAGTGTAGTAGTAATACTGCAATAGTATCTGTGTAATCACTGTGGTAACAGACCTAATAAACATCAGAGGCAGTAGTAGAAGTATCTGTAGTATTATCAGCAGTATTACTGCAGTAATACTCACTCTAACTGTACTTTTTCTCTCTCAGTGATTTCAGATGAACGATCCAGGTTCTCAGCCTACCGACGGTTGCTACGGCAACTGCCTGACAACAACCGAGCGACACTGAATGCCCTGTTTGGACACTTCTACATGTAAGAGACACACAGGGACACAGTCTGTGTCGTCCCTGTAGTACCAGTCTTTGTCCAGCAGATGTCAGCATCACTCAGCTCATATTTGACACTGAACTCGTGTCCTCGTCATATTTGTGGGATTTTGAGATGTTTTCAGTATTAATGTACATTTACACATATTTGTTCTGATTCTGATGTGTTTTTGATTAAATACATTTAAAAATATGACAGAACATACAGAACATTTAACTAGTTATTTTAAAATATATAAAACTTTTTTTCTACAGCTGAGCTGCACAGTGTGATTGTGTGGAAAAAATATCACTTAGACTTTTAAATAATTAATAATAACAATAAACAATAATAATAATAATAAACATGATTTTTGGTTGGTGGTTTGTGAAAGATGTCTGAGCTGTGAGGAGGTTTCACTCTTTTCCAACAGTCCAGAGGTCTGATCACAAGATAAACACAGGTAGACGAGACGGAGACGAGACGGAGATGAGACGGAGATGAGACGGAGATGAGACAGAGACAGACATGAGACAGAGACGAGACAGACATGAGACAGAGATGAGACGGAGGTGAGACGGAGGTGATACAGAGACGAGACAGAGACGAGACAGACATGAGACAGACATGAGACAGACGAGACAGACATGAGACTGAGATGAGACAGAGACAGACATGAGACAGAGACGAGACAGACATGAGACAGACATGAGACAGAGATGAGACGGAGGTGATACAGAGACGAGACAGAGACGAGACAGACATGAGACAGACGAGACAGACATGAGACTGAGATGAGACAGAGACGAGACGGAGACGAGACGGAGATGAGACAGAGACAGACATGAGACAGAGACAAGACAGACATGAGACAGAGATGAGACGGAGGTGAGACAGAGACAAGACAGAGACGAGACAGAGACGAGACAGACATGAGACAGACATAAGACAGACGAGACAGACATGAGACTGACGAGACAGACATGAGACTGAAATGAGACAGAGACGAGACAGACGAGACAGAGACAAGACGGAGACGAGACAGAGACAGACATGAGACAGAGATGAGACGGAGGTGAGACAGAGACAAGACAGAGATGAGACGGAGACGAGACAGACATGAGACAGACATGAGACAGACGAGACAGACATGAGACAGAGACGAGACGGAGGTGAGAGAGAGATGAGACAGACGAGACAGAGGTGAGACAGACATGAGACAGAGACGAGACAGACATGAGACAGAGACGAGACAGAGACGAGACAGAGCTGAGACGGAGGTGAGACAGAGACAAGACAGAGACGAGACAGACAGAGACGAGACGGAGATGAGACAGACATGAGACAGACGAGACAGACATGAGACTGAGATGAGACAGAGACAGAGACGAGACAGACATGAGACAGACGAGACAGACATGAGACAGAGACGAGATAGACGAGACAGAGACGAGGCAGACATGAGACAGACGAGACAGACATGAGACAGAGACGAGATAGACGAGACAGAGACGAGGCAGACATGAGACAGACGAGACAGGGATGAGACAGACATGAGACGGAGGCGAGACAGAGATGAGAAAGAGACGAGACAGAGACGAGACAGACATTAGACAGACATGAGACAGACATGAGACAGAGACAAGACGGAGACGAGACGGAGATGATACAGAGACGAGACAGAGGATGAGACGGAGATGAGACAGAGACAAGACAGACATGAGACAGAGATGAGACAGAGACTGACATGAGACAGAGACAAGACAGAGATGAGACAGAGATGAGATGGAGACGAGACAGAGATGAGACAGAGACGAGACAGACATGAGATGGAGATGAGATGAGACAGACATGAGACAGAGAGAGACGGAGACGAGACAGAGACAGACATGAGACAGATGAGACAGGCATGAGACAGAGATGAGACAGACATGAGACAGAGACGAGACAGATAATGAGACAGAGACAAGACAGAGACGAGACAGACATGAGACAGAGATGAGACAGAGATGAGACAGACATGAGACAGACATGAAACAGAGACAAGACAGAGATGAGACAGAGACGAGACAGACATGAGACAGGGGCGAGAGAGACGAGACAGACATGAGACAGAGACGAGACAGAGATGAGACAGACATGAGACAGAGACGAGACAGACATGAGACAGACATGAGACAGAGACGAGACAAGATGAGACAGAGACGAGACAGAGATGAGACAGAGACGAGACAGAGACGAGACAGGTGACGTGTCTGGACATCAGGCTTTAACTCCAGGTGTGTGTTGTCTCCTCAGGGTCCAGGTGTTCTCTCAGGTGAACAAGATGTCAGCTCACAATCTGGCTGTGGTTCTGGTCCCGACTCTGTTTCAGACTCTAAACCAGGACCTGCTGAGACTCACCAGAGAGTTCATCATCCACCACACACTGCTCTTCCTGGTACATACACCTGTGTAACACCTGAAACTCGCCTTAAACTGACCTGTAACTGACCTGTAACTGACCTGTAGCTCACCTGTAACTCACCTGTAACTCACCTGTAACTCATCTGTAACTCATCTGTAGCTCACTGTAGCTCACCTGTAACTCATCTGTAACTCACCTGTAACTCACCTGCAGCTCACCTGCAACTCACCTGTAACTCATCTGTAACTCACCTGTAACTCACCTGTAACTCACCTGTAACTCATCTGTAACTCACCTGCAGCTCACCTGCAACTCACCTGTAACTCACCTGTAACTCACCTGCAGCTCACCTGCAACTCACCTGTAACTCACCTGTAACTCACCTGTAACTCACCTGCAGCTCACCTGTAACTCACCTGTAACTCATCTGTAACTCACCTGCAGCTCACCTGCAACTCACCTGCAACTCACCTGTAACTCATCTGTAACTCACCTGCAGCTCACCTGTAACTCACCTGTAACTCACCTGTAACTCATCTGTAACTCACCTGTAGCTCACCTGTAGCTCACCTGTAACTCACCTGTAACTCACCTGTAACTCACAGATCAGAGGAGAGCAGTTACCTGTGCACTCTTGACACAGGTGTTGTTGTTATTCTTTAATGATTGAAAGCTGCAGATGATGAATAAATCAGAACAATGTTTTTTATTGTGGTGAGTTTTTATATATTTAGTTTAAAAACAGGATGAATGTGGTCGAGTGTTTTATTTTACTTCCTCACAGTGAAGAAAAACAGTTCAGTAAATGTTGATAAAGAACCAGCAGAGACGGATGTTCTCTGTTCTCTGTTTGTCTGCAGACACCTGAGGGACAGGAGAGAGAGGAGGAGGAAGAACAGATCACTGTCTTCTGAGGGAGGAGAAGAAAAGTTCTCAGTCTTTCTAACCCAGCTGTGTGCTGTGATCAGTGATAATGAAATGTTTACTGTTCACTATAGAATATGTTTCATTCTGTCTCGGTGTTTGTTCTTATTTGGTGAAAACTGTAATAACTATTAAGTTTTATTCATGTTCCTGCAGTGACAGCGCCCCCTACAGGAGGGTGACGTGTTTACTGTTATTTAAAAGTTTGAAGGTTTAGTGAAATAGTCTGTATCGTGGGGATGGGATGTAAAAATCTTCTGTATATTAAATGATGTTTAACATTCTGTCACAGAGGTTCATATATGATCACATTTACACGTCAGCAGCATTCTGATCCTTGAATGAAAACATTAACTATTCTTTTTTATCTTTAAAGGATAACTTCGGTATTTTTCAACCTGGGCCCTATTTCCCCATGTGTATGTGTGTGTATGATTGATAGCTACAACTCGTTTTAAAATTGGTTCAGTATTGAGGGACGCGGATGCAGCCGGCAGCCGCGAAACGAGTTATAATGGTAGATATGAGGGCAAATACGTCCGTAAAAGTTTGTGCATTAAAAGTGTTTTTTTTTCACCACAGACTGGATCAGATCTCCAGTGTAATCTCTGTCAACAGCATGCTTCACTTACTGCTGCTGTGTGTGACGACATCTCGCGGGATCTTTGTTTGTTGCCGGAAGAAAACAGAGTCAGAGTCAGTCATGCTGAGAGCTGGTCAGAGCGGAGTTAGCTGTCCTGTGGTGTGTCCCAAATCGCGTACTTCTGCACTTACACTTAATATTTTGAGTACGTAAGTGCGTTCACACTGAGCAGTGTGCAAAAATCTAGTGCACTATGTGCACTGCATTGGTGCACTCAAACGGCCGGAAAATTGAGTGTGGAACGCTGGACACTTTCCACACTCAACGGCCGCCATCTTAGTGACGTAGCGGAAGTACGTTACTATTTTTCAAATGGCGGGGTGGAGATGAGCGGCAGCTACATACACTATTTTGTCGTTATGATTATGTTTAGCAAAACGAAAGTCCTTAGAGACAATATAACATTACAATACATTTAAAAACATATGGTTTAACTGAAGCATAGCTTATTAGGTTAAAATATATATATGTATATATATATGTATACATATATATATATATATATATATATATATATATACATATATATATATATATATATATATATATATATATTACGTACATTTCCAGCAAGGAGCATGAGGATGAGACGTCTACGGAGTTGATACCAGCGTAAATATCTTGAAAAGACACTCATCGTGCACACAAAACAAAACAATATCAACAAAACACGCTCGCTTTGATAAGAAAAATGTAAAAAAAAAAAAAAAGTCAAGTGTCGGCGACAGAGCTAAAACAGCGAGTTGCAATCAGACTTTAAAAGGTAGAAGAAGAAGAAGCTATTGCATCATTTCCGGTAAGTGCGCAACGGCAGTGTTTGATTTGAGACAGTACTAACCTGTCGAAAATTGCATACTGTGCTTTGCAGTGCACTGAGGGAAGTACGCGATTCGGGACGCACCACTGGAGTTCAGTTGAAAGTTTTACTGCAACTATTGAAAACAATGGTTCGTGTTTGTGCTTCGCCAAAGTGCAAGAACAGGATGTTGCACAACACCCCGTACAGCTTTCATAGGCTGTCTTTGTCGGACAGCAACATGCTGAAGTTGTGGCTAATTGTGCTACAACTGGATGCTAACACTCCTGTCCAGACACTGAGCCTTACAGACCATCAGGTCTGCAGTGCACACTTTTCCCAAGATGACTCCTGCCAGCCCAAGAAGAGAAGACATCCAATCCTGAAACACTTCACCAAACACACCTCAAGAAAACAGTTGTCCCACTCACTGCAACAAGACATTCTTCAACAAGCAAAGATCCTGTGAGATGTCGTTACAGAGTGAAGGGTAAGAGAGACGCTTTGCATGCTGTTGACAGAGATTACACTGGTGATCTGATCCGGTCTGTGGTGAAAAAAAAACACTTTTAATGCACAAACTTTTACGGACGAATTTGTCCTCATATCTACCGTTATAACTCATTTCACAGCTGCCGGCTGCATCCGCCTCCCTCAATACTGAACCAATTTTAAAACGAGTTGTACCTGTCAATCATACACACACATACACATGGGGAAATAGGGCCCAGGTTGAAAAATACCAAAGTTATCCTTTAATCAAGAAAACAAAATAAAAAATGAGAGTGAATAAATGACGTGTTGACAGCAGCACGTTAACAACATGATTCAACTCATCAGACCAACTTTAACTTTGTGCTCCAGGTTGATGTAATAAATAAGGTCTGTATCATGACTGCTGCTGTTTTTACCTGCAGATCAACACTGACATGTTCATGTAGAACAAAAATCTGAAATCTGAGAACTCAGGTTATACTG
Organism: Lutjanus argentimaculatus; assembly: GCA_034769285.1. NCBI lineage: Eukaryota > Metazoa > Chordata > Actinopteri > Lutjaniformes > Lutjanidae > Lutjanus > Lutjanus argentimaculatus. Next base: position 205,839 of record JAWZSL010000099.1, on the reverse strand, counting down.
TCACACACTTTGTAGCCAATCAGAAGCCAGAATTCTGCAGCCTAGTGATGAAATATAAAGTGATGTCATAGATAATCTGTAGCATCACGATATTCTGTTTCATATTTAAACACTTTACTAATAAAACCTTCTGTCAGTGAAGATTCAGAATCATTTTAAGTTGTGTTTGTAGATTATTTCTAGATGAAATCTGTTGAACAGGTCACTGGTTTGATTCTCAGTCTGAGCAGCAGCATCTTTCCTCTTTGTACGATCCGACTCATATACTGACAGTCGTGCTCAGCTGCCCACCAAATATCAATTATGTCATAAGATTTGAACCATGTACTGAAACTTGTCACATAATAATTATGATTTATGTTTGAATTCTGCCTCCAAAAACAGAAAATAATCTAAATATGAGCCAAATGTAAAATATTGATGCTGTTTCTGTCTGTCTGTCTGTCTGTCTGTCTGTCTGTGTCTGTCTATCTGTCTGTCTATCTGTCTGTGTCTGTCTGTCTGTCTGTCTGTCTGTGTCTGTGTCTGTGTCTGTCTGTCTGTCTGTCTGTGTCTGTTTGTCTGTCTGTCTATCTGTCTGTCTGTGTCTGTCTGTCTGTCAGTCTGTCTGTGTCTGTCTGTCTGTGTCTGTCTGTCTGTGTCTGCATGTCTGTCTGTGTCTGTCTGTGTCTGTCTGTCTGTCTGTCTGTCTGTCTGTCTGTGTCTGCATGTCTGTCTGTCTGTCTGTCTGTGTCTGTCTATCTGTCTGTGTCTGTCTGTGTCTGTCTGTCTGTCTGTCAGTCTGTCTGTGTCTGTCTGTCTGTCTGTGTCTGTCTATCTGTCTGTGTCTGTCTGTGTCTGTCTGTCTGTCTGTCTGTCAGTCTGTCTGTGTCTGTATGTGTGTCTGTGTCTGTCTGTGTCTGTGTGTCTGTGTGTGTCTGTCTGTGTCTGTCTGTGTCTGTGTGTCTGTCTGTCTGTGTCTGTATGTCTGTCTGTGTCTGTGTATCTGTCTGTCTGTGTCTGTCTGTCTGTCTGTGTCTGTATGTCTGTCTGTGTCTGTGTGTCTGTCTGTCTGTGTTGTCTGTCTGTGTCTGTCTGTCTGTCTGTCCGTGTCTGTCTGTCTGTCTGTCTGTGTCTGTCTGTCTGTCTGTCTGTCTGTCTGTGTTTGTCTGTGTCTGTCTGTCTGTCTGTGTTTGTCTGTCTGTCTGTCCGTGTCTGTCTGTCTGTCTGTCTGTCTGTCTGTCTGTGTCTGTCTGTCTGTCCGTGTCTGTCTGTCTGTCTGTCTGTGTCTGTCTGTCTGTCTGTTTGTCTGTCTGTCTGTGTTTGTCTGTGTCTGTCAGTCTGTCTGTGTCTGTCTGTCTGTCTGTCTGTCCAAATATAAATGAAAATAAATAGAAGCAGAAGAGTTTTTATTCATATTTTAATGTTGAAATGACATTAATTAATTATACTTCTATTCAGTGGTTCATTTGTTTAATCAACCAATTAATAAATACAGAAATACAAAAGTAAACAAAAATATAAACATTTAAAACAAACAGTCAATAATAAATACAAATATAAACATAACAAAAGCTGACACCATGTTTTTGCTCAGAGTTTGATATAAATGTGTTTTGTTTCCAATAATGTTTGTTAATGATTATTGATTGAGCTGATTTTAGTCGGATCACTGGTGACTGCAGTCGACTCAGGGTCAGTGTTGATTAATTTGGTTAAAGGACCATCTGACTCATCTGAGACATAAATAGACACAAACAAACCTCCATCATGTGACTGTCTTCTTTCTCAGTCATTGAAATGGCCACAGATGCAATGCATGCTGGGAAATGTGCTAATGAGGTAGATATGTTATAAAACAACTTGATAAGTTTAGTGTAAATGATCTTAGCTGAGCAAGTCATACAAAACAAATCAGTCCAAAGACTGTTTTCTGCTGGTCAAAGGTCAAAGTTCACCATCGCTGAACTCTGTTTCAAACATTTGTGGACTTTATTTCTCCCTGTGAGCAGATCCACCCATCAGTCAACAAATCTTCACACAGTCAACAGAAGTCAGCAGGACTGAACTGTGCAGCCACACTTCATGGCCTTGATGAGCAGGTGAGGAAGAAACCAGGAGGTTTTCTGACTCAACAGGACGATGTGGAGTCACAGAGCGGCTCCACCTGAGTGTCCATCAGCCTCACAGAGGAGGTCTGGTCCTCATGGACGAGGACGGTTTCTGATCAGACGTCTCTGTGACACAGTGACTGCGTGTTATGGCCTAAAAATATTTATGCTTTAAAAACCATAATGGAAAACATAATTGGTTAAGCTGCACAAAAGGATGCAATCTAACTTTATTTTTGAACAGTATTTAATTTAATTTTAATCATCAAAGTATTTTATTCTTCCTGGATCCTGGTATTATTTTTATTTCTACTGTTGCTTGTACTGAAAGGAAAAGACACTGGTGCTGCCGGCTGCTGTCTGAGAAAACATTCAAAAAATACATACAGTGACGAGGAAAATAAAGTTTCCAAACAGAGGGAGTCCCGTCTTTTTAAGAGTGCGACAGAGTCTGCACACAGCTGCAGGAGGCTGTCAGCATGAATCAAACAGATTCTTACAGGATGACAGGAGAGGACACAAAGTATTTCTGTAACTCTGGGTCTCATTTCTAGCGTATCAAATACCGACGTTTTGTCACCAGTTAGCAGCTGAAGGACACACACCAGGCTTCCAGGTGTGAATTTATTTATTATTATACAAGTCAACAAAGTGTCACTTTGTTGTTTGTTTGTGGTAGTTTAGTTCAGTGTGAACTACAGCTCTCGTCTCGCACGATATACGTCACCAACACCAACATGGCCGCCACCTTCTAACATTAGCCATGTCTAACTACATCCTGGTACCAAAACACACAGACATCGTAGCTTCAGTGGCTAACGTTAGCTTCTGAAGGGAGAAAGTCATAACATGATGTCCATGACTTCTGAGTGTGTCGTCATCATAATGACATCTCTTCACAGTCTGATGACATCATCTGTGTGATTCATGACACAGTTCAAACAGGATCATAGAATAATTTGTCTCTCACTGTTGACTACCATTCATATTTTTAGTGAAATATGGTCCAATGCTTGTCCACTAGAGGGACCAGTCTTCACTTCTCTGCTGGCATGAAGACAAACACACAAAATACTCCACAAAGGGTTATAAAGACAACAGTGATAGTAACTGTGTTGCTTCCTGCAGTCGATCCTCAGATGTGTTTTGGGTGTGATATGAAGTGTTCTTGATATGATCACCTCACAGGATGAATTCCCTGTGGCTGATCGAGCTTCTGAAGCAACCACTGAATCAGTTTATTTCTGTCTGATGTCTGGATAGAAGTGGCTCCCTTTCATCATCCGATCCACTGGAGGAACAGCAGCATGCTGGGAAACACTCTCTCCACCACGGTGGAGCCAGTGGTGCAGTTTCTCTTGGTGCCTGAGTAGTTTCAGCTTGTCGAGTTCTTTTAGATCTATTAAACGCTGCAGTGAACATTTCAGAGGTGTAGGCTTCTCCTTCGTTAGCTGTCACCAGCTCATCGATTTTATTCATGAACTTCTGAACCTGCACTCTATCTTTTCTTTCTTTGTTGTTAAACACACAGAATCTCCCTCCACACATGGAGACCAGGTCTGACACACAGCTGCAGGACTGGATATTCACTTCGATGGACTGACCCCCTAACTCGTCTCCATGAGTGAACACCAACATGGTGTATTTTTTAGCATCACTATCAAACAGTTCTAGTAGCATCTGAAGCTGTGCAGAGTCTGCTCTGGACATCCTGCCCATCCTCACCACAATGATGAAGGCATGTGGTCCTGGTTCAGCCTTTGTTACTGACCTCATGATCTCGTCGTACAGTTGAGAACTCAACATGTCTTCATGTAATCCTGGAGTGTCGACCACTGTGACCCAGTGACCTGCCACCTCTGCTGATTTAGACATGGGCTCTGTACTGACGGAGTTAAAGTCACAGCCTGTGATAAACACAGGTGACCCCAGGATGGTGTTTCCTGATGAACTCTTCCCTCCTCCAGGAAGACCAAGCAGGACCATTCTCCTCTCTGTCCTGGGACGAGCAACTGGGTGACAGAAGACAGAGAGACATTTTGAATATTTCTGACTGTTTATCATAAATCTCTCCAGACGTTGTGCAGGTGTTGTTCAGCCGACCATGAGTGCTCTGAGCTGGTGAGGAGTGAGAGGAAACCAGCCTGCAGAGTCAGACTCTTTACACTGTTTTCACTCGGTGAATTAAAGATTTACTTTCACCAAAGCAGAGTTGGTGATTGTTGGAAAAGTGGACAGACTAACAAAGGTGGTTTTGGTGAGTTTTATACATTTTTCTGTTAAGTTTGAAGTGTGTTTTCCGTGGAGTTAACGAGACAGTTAAGGTCGTCTTAGTTCAGTAAAAGAGAGAAACTTTTATGAATGAAGATGAGAGACTTAACCCTCCAATACATACTCCTTTTCTGGTATCATTAAAAGGCTTTGTGTATTTAGGTGTGGAGATCACTCCTTCCATTGACAAAATTGTCCCAATGAACTACAATCCCTTAACGGATAAAGTTACAGCACTTATAAACAGGTGGACAAGATTACCTATGTCTATGATTGGGCGCATCAACGTTTTGAAAATGTCAATTTTACCTAAGTATTTATATCTTTTTCAATCTATTCCACTTGCTCCCCCACTTTCATTTTTTGATTCACTTAAAAAGCTCTTCTCCTCCTTCATTTGGAACAATAGACGTGCCAGGCTTAGGCTCTCACTATTATATCTACCATACGATAGAGGTGGATTACAGCTACCAAATCTTATGTGGTATTATTGGGCAGCTCAAATCAGAGCAGGAATGTTTTATTTTGTGAAGGACCATCCCCCAGCTTGGGTTTTAATAGAATCTCATTCAATCAATATCCCTTTAAATTTGTATATATATTCAGCTAATAAGAATAAACTAATCAAGCAGACCAAAAATCCCTTCCTCAAAAATACAGTAATGATTTGGCATGGTGCTTTGGCATACTTGGGAGAGACTTCCAAACTATCTCAGTTTTCTCCTATCTTTGGTAATGATGACTTTCAACCTGGAAGGGCAGACACCGGCTTTAAAACTTGGGCATCTCAAGGTGTGGCTAAAATATCTGACCTCTTTAAAGACAATCATACTTTTATGTCTTTCGAAGAATTAAAGGCCACATATGGAATACCCTCAAAACACTTCTTTAAATATCTTCAATTGAGAAGTTTCATACTGGCCAGGCAGTGTAATAGTCTGAAACTTCCCCCACTGTCTACCCTTGAAGACTTTACAATGAGGTTTTCAGACTCCAAGGGACAGGTATCCCTTCTTTATGATTTGTTTGTAAGTAAATTCAAAGAGTCATCCCAAAACATATTACAATCATGGAGATCTGATTTGCAAGAAAACTTAACAGAGGAAGAATGGTCCACAGCTTGTTTTATAGCCCAAACTCAAACTGTGAACACAAACTCTAAGTTACTACAGTACAAATGGATAACCAGACAGTATATAACCCCAAGTAAGCTGCACTTTTTTAACCCAAATATCCCAGATACTTGCATTAAATGTAAGCAACAGAAAGGATCTTTATTCCATTGTATGTGGGAATGCCCTCTGATACTCTCTTTTTGGAAAAAAGTTTTGAACCTGGCCGGCCAAATCATTGATAAAGAAGTACCTCTCAGACCAAAGTTATGTTTACTAAATATTTACCTGGATGACTTTGTGACCTCCAAAAACAAAAAATCCTTACTTAGTATTTGTTTTTTGGAAGCTAAAAGATGTATAGCCCGTTCATGGAAAAAGGATAAACCTTGTACCACTTCACAATGGTTGACAGGGATGCCTTTTACTTGGCTTTAGAAAAGATAAGCTATACCTCAAAAAATAAGCTTGACAAGTTTTGGAAAATCTGGGAAGTTTTTTGCAATTTCCTTGAGAAAAATGATATTCAAGTAGATGGCTGGAATGATGAGCTAAACTGAAGATTTAATATATATATTATTTTTTTTTTTTTTGTGTGTGTGTGTGTGTGTGCTAATTAAGCATTACTGTATATATATGTATATGAGTTTGGATAGGTAGGTATATATATGCATACATTCTTTTTCTTTTCTTTTTTATTAGTATTGTTAATTTCTTTACTTATTTATTTATTTTTATTTTATCAATTTATTTTGTTTTATTTTCATCATTATTATTGCTATTATTATTGTTGTTTCTGATATGTGCCTTCTTGTTCTATGTCGTTCACGTTTGTAAAGCTAACAAAATGTACAATAAATATGTTTAAAAAAAAAAAAGAGAGAAACTTGAATTCAGGGCGTATTTCTCTGTTTAAAATGGAAAATAAGTGTGAGAACATGTAATTTCTGGACACTTTGTGAGTTTATTTTGTCTATTGGTGTTACGTTTGAAGCAAAGACAGCGAATAACTCTGGAGGTGGTGGACCCAGAAATGCAGACGGGAGCACTGGTGCAAGTTCAAATGATAATTTAATGCAAAAACAAAGGTAACAAAAAACACCGGCTTACACGAACGAAGGGATCCAAAAGAAAACAGAGCCAGGCAGAAGTCCAAAATCCAAAAAGGGGAAAAACAAATCCAACAAACACTGGTGAAACATAAAACATCCAAAAAGGGAGAAAACCAAAAACACTGGAGAACACACTGGAGAACACACGAGAAACTGAAACACCAAACCAACACGACGAACTGACAAAGACAAAGAGAAACACAGGGACTAAATAGACAGGGAGGTAATCAAACACAGGTGGGTAGACAACAACAGGTGAACCAAATCAGTAATCAACCAAGGGCGGGAAAAGGACAAAGACAGGAAGTAAAAGCAACAAGGACACACAAGGGAAACCAATACTACAAAATAAAACAGGAAATGACCACGAAAATGTCCAAACCATAACAATTGGACGTAGTGAACGTACGCAGCATGTGTAACATACTGAATTCACTGCTTGCGCACATCTCCCAGCTGAGACTGGAGAGGACGGAGGAGGTGGGAGTGGGAACAAAGACATCACCAGTGACCAATGGATGGGCTGACGATGACTGTTTGGAAAATTTTAGCATAGCGGCCAACTCTACTGGCTTCCTCTCCGAGGACGTTCCAGGACTTCAAGAGTGCCGTCCTAGACTAGATGGGATACTTCTGTGGTTTAATGATGTCACAATGCCAAAATTGTGACTTTCATTCGATACCTGCCAAAAATATCTCAGTACCGATACTGAAACGATACCACAGCAAAAACCTAAAACACCAGGAAAAGTAATAACAGTCCTGACATGACAGAAGTAAATGGCTTTAAAACTGGACAACAGAGGATTGATATTCAGAATCAGAATCAGAATCAGAAATACTTTATTGATCCCCGGGGGAAATTGTTAGTGTTACAGTTGCACCCATTGAAGAAAGACTAGAATTTAAGTAAAAGTATGTATATAACATATAGAAATATAAAATATAGAAATATTATGGAGAGATAAAACTTATAAGAAATAAAAATAAAATACTAAAAATATGTGCATTGTACATTAAACTATATACAACAGTAGAAAAAAAATAGAACTAAGAGGTGTAAAAATATGTAAACATATACAATCTTATGTATGTGATGTACAACAATATATACAGAAGTGGTACACATACTAGTATAAAAACAACAGTATGCTGAAGAGAATACCTGTATCATAATAATAAGAGTGCTGGTTGATTAATATGTCAGACACTGAGGGAAGAGTTGTAGAGTTTAATGGTCACAGGTAGGAACGACTTCCTGTGATGCTCTGAGGAATCAGTCTCCCACTGAATGTGCTCCTGTGTTTAACCAGAGTGTCATGGAGTTATTATTATTATCATTATTATTATTATTATTAAGTTACTTCACACAATAAGTTTGAGCTGTTTTATTGCAGTTTACTGTGTTACACTTGTTAACTGTTGTTATTTTATTGTACAGCACTTTGGTTTACGTTAGTTGTTTTTAAACATGCTTCATAAATAAATTTGACTTATTGTCAATTTATTAATATTATGATTGTAGAAATGAACTCAAACAGGAATCTGGGATTTAGTCTTCAATTTTACCTTGAATATGACCTGTAATATTTCAGTTTGATAACCTGTAAAACAATAAACATAAATGACAGTAACTTCATGATCATTACAGCTCAGACCAGATTATTAATATGCACACGTCAGCAGTGCAGCAAAGTAGACTGAACACACAGTACACCTCCTTATTAACAGAGGTCTCTGCTCTGTATGTATAAAATGTACACTACACATCATGTTGCATTAACATTAGAGATGTTTGCTACTTTGGCAGAATAGCTAAAAACTAAAGCCAAACCCTTAACTTAATTCATAAAATATCAGTAGTGATAAAAGGTGGTGTTCTATCATCTTTAGCAGCCAGGTATGTTGACACCTGTCTATTATCGGTCGAGTGTGAACCCCCTGACCATCCCTTTGTTTTGCCCAGCAACTGATAGACACGCGACCAGGTGGCTGCGGCCGGGGGAATTCACTGGCAAGGGGCGGATGTTGGCTCAGGTCATACAATAGCAGTGTGTGGAGGGGCCCTCAGCAGGGACCTCAGAGTGGGTTCGGGGTCCCTGCAGCCAGCAGGAGTGTCTGAGGCGTGATCAGGCCTCCATAGAGAAGTAATGATATGGCTTTAAGGTCCAGAGTGTCACATGTAGGGAGATTTATTGTCAGAACATGTTAGACATTGAACAGAATATGGTTTTAGTCTGTCCTCCACACATCTGCAGCCCCAACAGGAGCGTTTCAGAAGTGTTTCAGCAGCAGTGGCTTTTTCCTGATTATGTTGACTTGCTCAGATTTGGTTGAGGTATGTCCTCTTTCCGTGTTCTTTGTGCTTCTACCATGGATAAGTACACTATGTAGTTAAATAGTTTATTTTCTGTCTGTCTGCATGGGGTCTTTTATTCATTAAACAGCTTTCTTTGAAGCTTTTCAACACTTGTTCCTCCTTTCTTCTCTAAACAGCGTGTGCAGTTTTTAAAGAAAACTCAGGTAGATAAGCTGGTGAACTAATGTACATCCATTAAAGCTCTACCAGCTGACACTAACCACAGGGTTTCAGTCTGTTCATGACTCACCTTGACTGAGGTGACCTGACTTCTCCAGCAGCTCTCTGACTTGTTCTGGTCCTCCACTGTCATTGTTGAACACATGAAGTCTCCTTTCAAACTCTTCAGCAATACATATCAGTGGAGCCTCTGGATCTTCACTGATGAAATCATCCAGCGTCATGTCATTTAAGTCGTCTCCTCCAGTGAACAGCAGGTAACAGTTGAGTTTGTCATCCCCGATGACTCTGAGAGCAGCGTCCACGGCGTTCTTGTGCTCGATGGTGAATCGATCGATTTTAATTACCAGCAGGAACAAACGAGGTCTGGAGGACTGCGGGTTCTCCTGACACCACGTCCAAATCTCTCTCTCAGATCCTAATATTCCTGGAGTGTCGACCACTGAGATCTGTTTCCCAAACACAGTTCCACTTTGTTCAGAGATCTCTGTTGTCACTGATCTGAAGGATCTTTTTGTCACAAACGCTGTTCGTCCCAGGATGGTGTTTCCTGAAGCACTTTTACCAACTCCAGTGTGTCCCAGAATGATGATGGTGAGACCTGGATCTGGATCCATGTTTCAGAAAACACAAAACCTGCTGCAGAACAGAGAAAGAGGTTAGAAAGTCTGAACAATATTTCTGGAAAAAGCCTTAAAATGGAGAATTAAAACAGAGAGGAGTAAACTGGTTTATTTCATCGTTTCTATCAGTAATAATAACTTTGTACTCAACAAATGAACAAATGACATCTGTGAACACTGTGACATCACTAAACAATTGTGACAGGTCAGACACGTCATCTGTCCCCAGAGATCAGACCATTGATCCATTTATCCTGAAAGCTGATTTTCTCCTCAACATACAGCCACTAGTTGCCATTTAACCAGTTGTAACAAGTTGTCATTGCTAATTTTCAGTTTGATGCAGTAGTCGAGTCTTGTATTAAAGCTCCAGTAGGCAACATTGTTTTGGTATAATTGAGAAATCATTTCATAAAAACCTTTCAGCATTTTGTAAATCAGGTGTTCTGAGAGAGCGCTACACTTCTGCACCTCCTCGATGTCTCTGTTTTCAGCATTTAGAGAATCTGTGCTGTGACGATAGACTTGAACCAACAACAGGTCTTTTAGGACCTGGGGGGCTCCTCCTACTAGAGCAGCTGCACGTTCACGTTCCTTCAGTCAGACCCTGAATCAATGACGGAAACTCCTACAGGAAAAGTCGCTATAAAACGACATTATAATAAAGAGAAAAAAGCCTAATGAGCAACATGCTAAACCCAGGAGTTTGTCAGCTTACTTGGTTACTTTTGACTTCACCTTCAGTTGTGTTCATTCATTTGTATCACGGATCCTCTTTGCTGAGAGGACCGGGCAGAGCTGAGACACAGAGCCAACAGACAGCTGCTCAGAGCCGGGGAGCTCTTCAGAGGAGGGTCTGCAGCAGACTGGAGCTTCTGGAGGAAAAAAACCACAGGAGTTGCTGTGATGCCGGCTACTTTACTGTCAGGAGAGGAGCTCAGAGTGTATGTTTCAAACTTCTGGGATTAAAAAGTTGATTTATCTTCATGTTTGCTTGTAAACCTGTGTGCAGCAGCACCATGGAGGAATCCACCACGCTGTTTACAGGATGAGTAAATGACACCGTGCTTTTGTACTGACATTTTTGGCACA
>JAWZSL010000099.1:75000-187500 GCA_034769285.1 Lutjanus argentimaculatus | reverse complement strand
ACACATGACAGGACACGCCTCAGAGGGCCTTTAGGTTCAAGGTTCAGCTTTATTGTCATTTTGAAATCCAGGGTTGCTCAGTGAGAAGCAGTTGTAGGTCACAGCACGGTGCATTCACAGAATAAGTTAGTATGAACATTGTAATTGTCTACTCACTAAATATAAAGCAGCCTAACTTTTAAAACAACATTTCCAGAAAAAATACAGTGGAGCGGACCTGAATATGATGATATTTATGACAAAAACAGACATCAGAAAGGAGTCACAAAAGTGAGTGAACTGACTAACAGATGTTTTGAAGACATGTGGCTGTTTATTGACTCTGGTATGTGCAGCAGAATATCTTTACATCCAACACATCCTCAGTCCCAACACATCAAACAGAGCAGCCTGGCCAGTGGCCCAATACTGAAAACTTAAAACGCTGCTGGTGCCCCACCAATGTCACTTTTTGACAAGCAGGGCTGTGTGGTCAAGTATTTCTAACACAATTTAACTTCCATATTGTAACTCAAACCACAATCTTTTCTTAACTTATGTACATAACTTACTTAACTTATCAACATCTTCTAAAAAAGCCACATTGACTTTTGGTTTTACATCAGACCTGAATGCCTGCTTTCTGTGAGAAAGTCCTGTGTTTACTTTTCCACCCCACCTCCTCCGTAGGTGGACTTTGTTGTTTCACACGTTGTCTCATGTTCTCTGTCAGACCTCAGGCTGGTTCTTGTTGGGAAAACTGGAGCCGGAAAAAGCTCCAGTGGAAACACCATCCTGGGAAGAGACGCCTTCAGTGCAGCTGTCAGTCAGTCCTCAGGTAAAACACTTTCACAATTTGGTTTGTACAACCCCAATTCCGGGCGGCATGATGGCGCAGTGGTTAGCGCTGCCGCGCACAGCAAGAAGGTCCTGGGTTCGAATCCCCGAGCCGGCAGGGCCCTTCTGTGTTTGCATGTTCTCCTCATGTCCGCGTGGGTTCTCTCCGGGTACTCCGGCTTCCTCCCACAGTCCAAAGACATGCAGCATGATAGGTTGATTGGTGACTCTAAATTGCCCGTAGGTGTGAATCTGAGTGTTCGTCTCTATGTGTCAGCCCTGCGATGAACTGGCGACTTGTCCAGGGTGTACCCCGCCTCTCGCCCAATGTCAGCTGGGATAGGCTCCAGCCCCCCGCGACCCTCACGGATAAGCGGTTACAGAAAATGGATGGATGGACAACCCCAATTCCAAAGAAGCACTAACTTCTATAGACAGCAGCTGTGATGGTTTGGGGGGATTTGGAGCCACATATGCTGCCATCCCTGACGTCTGTCTCAGAGACGTCCCTGATTATTTCAGAGACACGATGCTGAGACACATTGTGGACGTGTTCCAACAGTGTGTCTTTGTAGTAAAAGAGTGAGTAAAAGAGTTCAGGTACTAGACTGACCTGCCTGCAGTCCAGACCTGTCTCCCATTGAAAATGTGTGGTGCATTATGAAGCACAAAATACGACAACAGAGACCAAACAGGACTGTTGAGCAGCTGAAGTCGTATATCAAGTAAGAAAGAATTTCACTTTAAAACTTCAACAATTAGTGTCTCAGTTCACAAACACTGACTGAATGTTAAAAGAACAGCTGATGTATCACAGTGAGAAACATGCTGCTGTCACAACACAATGACTGCAGATTTACAGAAAAATATAACACCTGATGAACAGTTCTCACCTGACACTGACCTCTCTGACATGTAGTTTGAACTCTGGTGTCTCTGTGTGATCATCCTGTGATGGTGAAGTTGTGTTTCACATTAACAATCACATGTTTTCTCTCCTCAGTGACCAGACATTGCTGTAAACAGAAAGATGAGGTGTTTGGCAGACAGGTGACCATCATCGACACTCCTGGTCTCTTTGACACGTCGTTACCTGAACACACGGTGAAGAGAGAAATCTCTAAATGCATCAACATGTCAGCCCCGGGGCCCCACGCCATCCTGCTGGTCATCAAGGTGGGGCCCTTCACAGCAGAGGAAAGAGATGCTGTCAGACAGGTGGAGGAGATCTTTGGAGAGGATGCCTGGAAAAACACCATCATCCTCTTCACCCAGGATGATCGAACTGGAGCAGACATGGAGGAGGAGCTGGAGGAGCCCAGACCTGAGCTGCAGGAGATCCTGAAAAGGGCAGGAAACAGATACCATGTTTTCAACAATGACAAGACCAACGATCGAGGACAGGTCTTGGAGCTGCTGCAGAAGGTGGAGCAGATGGTGGTTGAGAACGGAGGAAGGTTTTACTCCAACTACACCTACGAGGAGGTGGTGGAGATGTTGGATCAGAGAGAGGCGGAGCTCAGAGAATTCTACCAGAAGAAACTGGAGGAAGAAATAAAATCTGTGGAGTCAAAGTACGAGAAGAAGCTGAGTGAAGCTCAACAGGAGCATCAGAAGGTGGAGGAGCTGCTGCAGTCTGAGCTGCAGAAGGTGAAGCGCTACTATCACGCTTTAGAGAGCGGAGTCCGGCATGTTGTAGAGCAGATGGTGAAGAGCGACTCCATGGAAGATGTTTACAAGTTTCATCAGGCCCTGAAACTGAAACTCACCTCTTAAACTGCTGATGGCTGATTGATCAAAGTGACTTCATATGATACGAATGATTAATAGATGAATATAATGTTTTTATCTAAAGTTCTTTACAAGGTTCTACCACTTATTCACCCATTCATGGACACACTCAAACTCAGGCTGCTGGCCTGACCCTCAGGATCAGTTTGGGTTTTGTTACTTGCCCAAGGACGCTTGTTGACAGGAGGAGCGAGGGATCAGATCATCAAACAGTAAATGAAGTCGTCAGCCCTCACAAATAAGTATGTAACACTTTTAATGTTGCTCATCAGCAGAAGGAAACAGACATCCAAGACTTTCCTCAGCATTTCTGAGACATTTGAGGATGTGATGCCCAAACAGCAGCCAGGAAGCTTGTGGTGATTGTCAACCAGCTGATGCACATCACCAAACAACATCAGCCCAAACAAAATACTAGTAAGAAAAATAGTAGAAGAAAGAAGAGAAAGAGTCTGACATGTGAACTCGCCCATGTGAGGCCTAAAGGAACCAGGTGCAAATAGTTTTCTGACAATCTAATGAATTCAGCAGCAGTAAATATCGCCCACACTTCTGAACCAGCTGTAAAAGTCAGTATTCAAACAGTGAAGTGAGTCTTACAGATCCTGTTCTACTTTCTACACATCACGTCCTATGTGACGCCAACACACCTACACAGCAACACACACACACACACAGGCACCCTCTACTGTGGAGTATTGGGTTTTATGTCCCCCTGTAGCTAAAGATGGGGGTGCAGGAAAAAAAGCAGTTAGACCAATAAATTGAATTGACAGTTGAAAGGACCACAAATAAAGTCACAGCATGTACTGTATGATTCTTCATATTTCATTTACATGATGAGGTGTAGTGTGTTTTGTTGCTCTTACGTGTTACCAGCTGAGAACATCGAGCATTTTAATTAGTTGATGAACGATCACAAAGCTCCATGAATTAAAACACGTCTGACCATTAATGCAGTTAGTGCAGGAGTAAAATGAACACCAACAGAATATGGAATCTGTCTCAGATCAATATCTTTGAAAACACCAAATGACTTGTGTTAACACATTTCATCCGTTTATATTATAATATGAATTAATTGTAAAATATTTCTGCTGTTCAGTCAGACAGATCACAGGCAGTAAACTTTCATTCTCACAGCCTGCACAGTTTATATTGTGTTCATTATGATGTTGATTAATGCTAAAATAGCGTTCTTGTCCCTCAGTCATTATTATCCGCTTCATGCCTCCTGTCCCCGCCGTGTCTTCATCGTCCTCAGAGTCCTGTGATAGTAGATAGATAGATGGTGATTTAATGAGTAATGTCACATGTAAAGGAGTTTTTCTTCTAATCATGTTTTGTTTAGTCAGACAGTTAAACTGTTGTTCCAGATGTCTGTGTTGAGTGTTTTTTTTTGGTTTTTTTTTTTTTTGTGGACCTGAAACTTGTCTCAGTGACATGACGAGACGTGGTCCACCAACACTATATCAGCCTCACAAACTGACAGGCGAAGGATCCTGAACTGTATCTGATAACACTGTTTTTTTAATGTGTCTTTCTTACATTTTTATGTAATTTCTCCCTTTGCATATTTTTAATAAAGTAAAAGTGAAGGAGAGGTGAGTCACTCAGCATGCTGTGTTTGGATTTCTACCAGGAAGAACTAATTAAGTTATGTGGCGACACCTTGTGACAGAAACATGGAACTTCAGCAGTGTTAAACAAACCTACCTGGCAAAATCTGGTCATGTCTGAATGAAGGCATTAGTATGTGGGTTGATTATTAATCAAATCAATAATTAATAAGTTCTACTTCTACACCATAAACATCCAACTCAAGTCTGTTATTTCATCTTTCTGAAAGAAAACTATATTTGGAAGCTGCTTTTTCTTTCTCAGCTGCTTCTTTTAATTTTTTCTTCTGAAACTCACCTTTGTCTTTGTCCTCAGCTGCTGGTTCCTCACTGACTTCCTGTCTTGACACTGTGTCGGCTAACTTTTCTCTCGCAGCAGTATCACTGATGTCCATAAGTGCAGTAACCAAGACTTCCACGCAGGCACACTTGGTACTTTTTAAAATCTTAAATCACCTGTTAATCCTTATTTAAACTTTATGCTCATGTATGTATATTTAAAACTTATTTTGTGTAACTGTAATATTATTTATGTGATGAATCACTATAATAACTATAACTATACCTGCTGCACATTATTTTAGAACAGGTGATTGGCTTTGTTCATGCAGTGACAGGAGGTTTGACCAAGATCAGGGCAGGCGTGTGTGTGTGTGTGTGTGTGTGTGTGTGTGATCATGCACATCTGTTAGTTCCACCACTGCTGCTGTGAGGTTTGACATCACCGTCCACCAACAGGGAGACTTTACAAAGACAGAGCAGTGGACGAATGATGAGGACAATAAACAGCTAAACACGGACAATCCAGATTAAACCAGTGAGGAGTCATATTTGTGCCACATTCCTGAGTGAGCGATGGGAGATTTGGAGCACAGAAAAATGTATTTTGTGAGCACATACATTATATTTGAAAGAGAAATTATTTGCAAGCAAAAAATGATGTTGTTTCAGCAAACAGAAATCTACTCTGTGCCCACGAGCCCAAATGAACTGTAACCAGCCGGAGACTTACAAGACTAAACTCTTAATCCTGAAGAAAGTGTGAAATAATGACAGGATGGCAGGATTTTAAACACTGCTTTCTAACTTCTGCTTGGGGTTGGAAACTCTGTTAACATGACTTAAGATAAAATTACTTCAGTCTAACAGATCATGTCAATATGTTGAACGTCACATGACATTCAACTTCCACATTTCAATCTGCATCTATTTAACCTTTAGTTAAATAGTAAAAATAAAAAAACATTTGTCAATAATGGATCCATCACTGGACTGTGCGGTCTGCCTGTCAGTCCCACACTGAGATGAAAGATGTCCTCATCTGTCTGCTGGACACGGCTCGTCCTCTACAGGCACCACAGAGACACGACCTGCTGCTCTCAGTAATAAACTCCTGGACATGCAGGAGGATGCTCCACTAACAGCCTGAATCAGAGCAACATGTCAGACATGGGGCATTAAAAGTACAGTGTAGTGTTCCCCCTGCTGGTCATAACTCTAAACTACAGGTCACACATTATGTAAAATACACCTTTCAACTAAAATATGTGGGACACTGTGTCTCTGAAGACCCCCTAAATATAAGAAATTGATGTCTTCTCTTTTTTGGTTTGCTCCCCCACCTCTAGACAGGTGACTGTCCCGCCCACTGAACACCTGGTGAATCACAGTGGTCGGAGCCTGCTCCTGAGCAGGGAGCTGACCAATCAGAGCAGTTGGGGCTTTATGAGAGGAGAGACAGGAGCTAAAACAGATTGTTTCAGACAGAATGAATAAAGGATGCATCATCATCAGCCTGTAAACCTGTTCTAATAAAAACATAAACCCAAAAGACAGATGTTCATGACACTGGTCTGTATTCTAAACCACCAGAGTGTAACTGCTGTGACTTTTCCAACACACGGTATTTAATGTTTCTAATGACTGAAAATTACAGTTTGATGATCAGTGCTGAAGTTAGAATGTCCAATAATGAAGCAGCTGTCTGTGGACAAATGTCCCTCCTGCTGTCCTCACACACTCTGCAAAGCTGCACGATAAACACAACCTTCACACAGAATATTTTCAACTCATGCTTTCAACTTGTGCTCAATACAAATTCTTCAGCAGCGCCATGTGAAGCTTCAGTTATTTCAGGGTCTTGTTTTGGTGCTTTTTAAAATGTTTAACGGCTAAAGAACACAGAGCTACAGGTCACTTCTGAACTACGGTGGCTTTGCAGGGTCAGACAGTAAAAAGACACACTGACTCTTACATTTAGACCACAGAGCTCACAGTGAGCATGAAGCTCCTGAATAAAACTGTGACTGAGCTGCTGCAGTCATGTGTCAGTTTAAATCACAGTTTGTAGTTTTCATAGAATAAAACGTGGACTCTGTGCACAGCAGCTCTGTAACGTCATGTGATTTCAGACGGGGAGCAGTTCATTCAGTGTGAATGGGAGGCAAGCGGGCAGGTAGGGAGGTGCAGGTGGAGCAACGAGCCTGCAGAGAGGAACTTGAACTTCACAAGTTTTTCTGACGTGTTGTTTGTTTGTGAGTTTCCTGATGTTTATAACTGCTTATGTCGTATAATACATCAAATATCAACATTTGATCTAATAAATATAACCACAGATTAACAATTTGACCTCATACTGTATGTATGAAACAAACATGTAACAAAAAGAAGGATGCATGTTTTATTTATAGTCATTTTTTTATTGAACACTGACTGTTACTAATAACCAGAAGTGAGAGTAAGTCCCCCACTTCATCTTACCAAAATAAAGTCCTTTGTTATAATAATTTGAATAATTATAACCAATATGTGGCTGTGTGTCTAAGTTCAGTAATTATTTTGATTCTGACTCCCCAAAACAAAATTAACAGAATCCACAAAGTCTGCATACAAGTTTTCTTTATTTTTATCAAAAATAAGAATTAAAATATACACAACAGGTATAAGGTGAGTTATGATGTAAAAACAAGGTGAGCTCTGATTGGTCATTACACATAGATGTCTTCTGCATCCACAGACATCTGCTGTGTGATTGGTGTTTCCATGGAAACAGCAGGGTCACAGGAAACTGTCAGGAACAGAACGTGTTAGCATCTATTAGCATCTGTTACTGTGTGTGTGTGTGTGTGTGTGTGTTATGTTACCATAGTAGGACTCCTCCTCTCTCTCTTGCTTCTCCTCCTCCTTGTCCTTCTTCTTGTTGCCACGGTTACCATGCATCTCCACATAAACATTTTCCTGCAGCGGACCTGAAGTAGGACATCACATTTTAATCTACTGACTGAACCTGCAGAGAATGACATCAGAGGTCAGACTGTCTCTGATTGGCTGCTGTACCTGCAGTCGTCCTCGTCCCCTGATTCCTCATCCTCATGAGGATGAAGAGGGTGATGAAGATCAGAGACAGGAGGAGGAAGCAGGAGGTCAACACGGACACCAACACACTACTGCTGCTGCTGCTGCTGCTGCTGCTGCTGCTGCTATCTGCTGACAGACAGAGAGACAGACAGACAGACAGAGAGACAGAGAGACAGAAAGACAGACAGAGAGACAGACAGAGAGACAGACAGACAGAGAGACAGAAAGACAAAGAGACAGACAGACAGACAGAGAGACAGAGAGACAGACAGACAGACAGAGAGACAGACAGAAAGACAGAGAGACAGACAGACAGACAGACAGAGAGACAGACAGACAGACAGAGAGACAGACAGACAGACAGAGAGACAGACAGATAGATATTGATATATTTCATTCAGTCAGTGAGAAGTTGGGCTCACTTAAATTCCATCTTGGAATAAAAGCTGTGATGGAAAGGCAACTCAGGACAACACGGTTTAACTCAGCAGGGTCAAAAATACCAGTGTCAAAGCCCTGTGTGTGTGTGTGTGTGTGTGTGTGTGGTGTGTGTGTGTGTCAGTACTGACAGAACTCACCAAAGAACTCAACTCTTTCCTTCACATCCCTCCCCTCTTTACTCTCACTCTGTGACGTTCAGATACATTTGTCCCCCAGTCAGCACTCAACATGGACACACAGACTAACTATCTGAGTGTAAACAGTACAGTCAGCTCCCCTGTGGTCACTGCTGCACCCAAACAAATGTGAAGATAAAAACACTTTTTAATCCCTAAAGTTTGAAACATACACTCTGAGCTCCCCTCCTGCTAATAAAGGAGTCGGCATCAGAGCGACTCCGGTGTTTCTTCCTCCAGAAGCTCCAGTCTGCCTCCGACCCTCTCCTGCAGAGTTCCCCGGCTCTGAGCAGCTGTCTGTCAGGTCTGTGTCTCAGCTCCGCCCAGTCCTCTCGGCACTCAATACACGTGAATGAACTCAACTGAAGGTGAAGTCAAAAGTAACTGAGTGAGCTGACAAACTCCTGGGCTGAACATGTTGCTCATTAGCTGGACTCGTTTTAAGATTCTCTGTCTGATAACTCAGTTTTATTGTGACTTTTCCTGCAGGAGTTTCCAGCACATTCAGGAACGTGCATGCACAGCTGCATGAAATTATTTCTCAATGATTCCAGAACAATTTTGTCCACCACAGTTTTAATGTTTTAAAAAATGAAATTCTCATTTGATAATTGAGCCAAAGTGAATGAGACAAACTGTTTCTCCACGTCCTGTGTTTGAGTCCTATCAGAACACCTACAGAGACCAGCAGAGGTGGAGTGAAGAGTCTGTGTGGGTGATGGATGACGTATGTGCACATGCAGAGTCAGATGACATCATAACTACCTTGGAAACACCTGGTGGAGATCTGCTTTCTACTGAGTTCTAGTTAAAAACATTCCTTCTCACTATGTGGTCATAAATTCTCACATCACAGATACAAGTCATCTGGATTTAAAAATAAAGATCAGGAAACTCTGGTTCACAACTGCACGTGACTTTTACAAACCCTGTGTTTACTGTAAATATTCTGCAATAAAAAAGGTAAAGAAGACATGGGGACATTGATCATCTGTCCTGGACTCACCCGTCACTATGAGCTGGAATTCTGTCCTCGTCAGTATTTTGCCGTTTTCATTAAACACCTCCACGCTGTAGTTTCCAGAGTCTGCAGCATGAACCCTGTTGAAACTCAGCGAGCCGTTTTCCAGCAGCTTGTAGCGTTCGTGAGGACGCTTCTGTTTGGACCCTGTCCTCATCATCAGGTCACGGTGAGTCCATTTGATGTCCGGTTTATGTCCCACCTCCACCCCCTGTATGTCTGGACTCAACAGGATGGGGTCACCGCTGTGTGCAGTGATGATCTCTGCAGAGGTCAGAGGTCACACACACACATCAGCTGTTTGATCACACAGACGTCTCAACACAAGAATTACAGTAGAAACAGGCACAAGTTCAGTGTCGCCTCCTGTGTCCACTGTGGGGCGCTAGAGAGCAGCTGCTGTAACATGAAACCAGACATTTATTAGGAACTGAACTGAACGACTTTCTCACAGGACAACAGATAAAACGTTTTTCTCAGGAGGACGAAGTCATGACCTGCCCCACCAGGGAACAAAAGGGACTGCAGCTCACAGAGGGATTCACAGACAAACAGGTTCAATGATCTCCAGCTGAGAAGCTCCTGATTCACCTGCAAGCTGCTGGAAGACGAGCAGAAAACTCGCTGGCTAATGACCCGCCCCCCTCTGCCTCTGATTGGCTTGCCCTGACAACACTAACCAACCAAACCAAGAGCACCAGCCAATCAGAGCAGAGGAAGGCAGGTCATGACTGTGTGAAATGTCCACAGTTCAGGTCTTAATGAATGTCTTTTTTCCAGATCAGTCCAGACACACCTGTCCAATCGTCCTGCAGCTCTGTGTGTCTCACCTGTCAGGTAGATGGATCATCTCGGTAAACGAGATACTCACCAACATTTGATTGAAAATTTAATTGATCTGCTATCAGATAAAGATGTGACATGTTGCTCCTCATATGTTTCAAAGGTTAAACTCTTAGAAATAAGGTTCCAAAAGAGTTTGTTAAGGGTTCTTTGTTAGACTGAGGGTTCCATTAAGAACCCTTTTCATCCAAAGAAGCTTATTTACAAGAAAGAGTTCTTCAGGGATTGATTAAATCTGAGCAAGACGTTTAATTAATTAATTAATTAATTAATTAATTAATAATAACAATAATAATAATGCGCCTCCCAACACTTGTATTAACACGTCTGTTAATTAAATGTAACTCTGGTTGACAGATGGAAGCAGATCCAAAGACTGTAAATCCAGATTCTGTGATCCTGATCTTGTGGAATCTGGATCTGAATGATTCTGTTCTCTTTTAAAACCCAGGGACCAATATTTCAAAACTGTTAATCCAGATCAGAATGATCCAGATTTTATGATCCTTTTTTTACTACCTGAGATCAGACTGGTCCTGAAGGTTTTGTTCTGTTTTGTTGTTCTGTCCTGTTGGGATCAGGATCACATCTCCTGGGGCCAGTTGTTCAAAGGTAATCTGATTGGATTTTGGTTATCGGATTGGATCAAATCTTGAAAATGGGTTGTTCAAAAGGGAAAGAAGGATTCTGAAATCGGATTAGATCATGTAATCCAATCCTAGTTTTAATCTGGATCAAACCTTCAGTTTGTGTTGTTCAAAACATTTCAGTAGGATCTGGCTAACTTTGATCCAAAAAAACAGGATTATCCTGATCCCAACAGGGGGTAGGATTTCAAGGTGGATTTCAGGAAGAAAATGTAGCAAAACTTTAAAATTGGTCAAATAATCAATTTGTATCATTTTGTGTATATACTTTTATTTATATTTTGCACTTGATTTGTTCAACTGTTACAGTGATGAAGTAGATAAAGTAGACATAGGCTACCAATTAAGCCTTTCAGTATAGTAAAGTAAAAATAAAATAAAAATAAAAATGATCTTGTCCCCATGAAATAAACCCCCAAACAGATTTGAATAACAAACAAAAATGATATATTCAATATTTCTGTCCTTCATCACTGTATATTAATTTCAAAAAAACAATCATCAGAGATGAACCTGTCAAAAATAATTTCTAACAATTGCATCCCTTACTACACGTCCAGTCAGTCCCTCATCCTGACAGAACGCCAGAGGTTGGTCTGGTTGTATTTGTTTATGTATATTTGTTATTTGTTGTGGCTCAGATGAGTGGTCATAAAAGAAATCATAAATAGAAGTGGATGTTTATATTATTTTTGTGTTTTGTCTCAAAATAAAAAACACTTAAAGTGACCCCATGTTGGCTCTTCTACCTGTTGTTCTTTACATTGCTGGTAGCCCACATTGTGATATGTTGTCCCATTTAGAGCACTGGTAATCCGGATTTGGTAATCTTGAAAACTGTGTATCTGGATCAGGGTGATCCAATCCAATGTTGCTTTGAAAAACCGGCATAAAAGTAAGACAGATTACCTGATCCTGGATAGCAAAAAATGGGATTTCCAAATCCGGATCATTTTGATCCAGATTACATTTTTTGAACAACTGGCCCCTGGTTTTGAAAGAAGCAAATTTGAGGTTTAATCCTATCCTGATAATTCTGATCTGGATTAAAAGTTTTTTTGAAGTGCTGCCCCCTGCTGTCTGCAGACGTTAGGAGCAGAGCTGCAGTTTCAAAGTTTCTGTTTTTTAAACAGGTGACGTCACAAAGTCGAGGTTTTATTTCTTTGTTTTTACTGAAGATCTCATTTCAGGCTCTTCCTCCTGTTGGATGATCTGTTTGTTTGTTTGTTTGTTTGTTTGTGTCAACAAACAGAGACTCACACAACACACAACTGTGTGTGTGTGTGTGTGTGTGTGTGTGTGTGTGTGTGTGTGTGTGGGTGTGTGTGTGTGTGTGTGTGTGTGTTAAACGACACTGACCAAACAGGAAGTAAAAGAGGAAATAACTTAAACTTTCACTTCATGAAATGAAAAAGTAACTTGGATCAAACAGTTTCTGCTCTCAGCGTCCTGAAGCTGATGATGATGTCACCATGGTTGGTCACATGGGGCGACACACAGTCACACCCAAACACTTCCTGAACACTTCCTGAACACTTCCTGTGAAGAATCGAACATTTGGCTCCTAAAAACCTGATTTACAAAATGTGCAGTCTGCTGTCACAAATCAAACCGACTGACCAGCGCTCTTCATCATCCTCATCATCATCAGCATCAATAACCAGATCAGAACCAACATGGCCGCCGTCTCAAGTCCACTCTGCTGCTGCTGCACGACTCTGCTGGCTCCGCCCCTTCAGCTGTCAGAGAAACACACTGCGGTGAGCTGATGAGTGTGTGTCTGTCACAGTTCACACCTCACAGCTAAAACTGTAAAACTATATAAGCTATAGATACACACATACACACACATGTTCATGACACTTTCTACTTTAACTCCACTCTGTGAAATAAGGTACTTTTACTTCACTACATTTATCTGATAACTTAATGAAGTTTGTTCTGCAGTAAATTCAAACAGCAGAAATGATATTAAATCAGTAGAACGAGATCTTCTGCTTCTTCCATGGATCAATAATATCATCATATCTTTATTTCTGCTGTAAAGTTTCAGCTGTTATTATATTTAATATATTATATTTAAAACACAGTAACAGCTCACATTCAAAAACAGGACAAACGTCACAAAAAGAGTCAGACTGGAAACACACAAATACAACAAAGTTCAGTGAAAAAACATGAAAACTGTGTTTCCTTGAAAATATATTTAATATATAATATCAGCCAGGGTCAGGAGAGTAACCTTAAACATGTAATCTGATACAGTTACTAACTACCTGTTAAACAAATGTAGTCAGTAACTTAATCCAAGTATCACAACGTTAAAGTAATGTAACTTGATTTCTCTCTGTTACTTTGGGATTACCTGTGAAATTATGTAATATAGTGTTTTTATGGGGCTAAAACTGACAATTATTTTATCAGTGAATCAATTAGTTGTTTGATCCATAAAATATCAGAACATAATGAAAACCCATGAATGAATCCTGTCACAATCATGTGAAAACAGCTTCCACCTGTTTTGTCAACTAGTGATCAATCTGGAAATAATATTTTCACTAATCGATCAGTTATTTGATCCATAAAATGTCAGAAAATGTCTCTCAAAGTCCAAGATGATGTCCTCAAATGTCTTGTTTTGTCCACAAGTCAAAGATATTCAGTTTACTGTCAGAGAGTAAAGAAAGCAGAAAATATTCACATTTAAGAAGCTGAAATCAGAGAATTTAGACTTTATTAATTAAAAAATGATCCAAACTGATTAATCAATTATTAAAATGGATGCAGATTAATTTATTAGTTGATTAGAACTAGATGAATGGTTATTTTATGTTGGTTTTTAGGTTTATTAGTTTATTTTGTGCTCACTTTAATTTTAAAACTGTAATCCTGCTAATGATCCACATCTTTACTGTAATGGATTACAGTTACCTTTAATAACCCTGTTACATGTAATCTGTTACTCCCCAAACCTGGATACAATATTAAATATTAATGTTCAACAGCAAACAGAGCTGATGAACAGTTTTATTATTCATTCAGGAAAAAAAAACATATTTGGCTGTAATCTGTCAGCACTGCTGCTGCTTTTATCTGAAATATGACTGTAACTTTACTCTGGTACCTCAAGAACGTTCTGCAGACAGAACACAGATGTATTTTCTAAAATAAGGTTATAATGAGTTTGTTCCTACCTGTGTGAGTGATGGTGTCGACTCAGAGTGAAGCAGGAAATGAGACTGAGACTCGTGACGGTCTTCAGACCACACCGACTCTCAGTCTGTTCACATGCAGCTAAAAACTGACACGCTTTAATTCTCTGAGCCACAGTCGACTCTGATGAACACTCTGATCAAACCACAGCGAGTTCTTCAAACACAGAAACATCTGCTGGTTCCACACACAGGAGAACCATCGGGTCCTCCAGGATCTCACAGCCTAAAATCCCTGATTTCACTGCAGCTTTGCTAAAACATTTCTGATGCATGTTGTGATTCTTTTAGACTGTTTTGCAATGAAATTCTGTGACTCAGAGGAAACTGTGAAAGAAAGTTGTATAATTCATTAAAAATCAAAGGCAGCTTGTTCCAAGAAGAACAGAACCACACAGTGTTCTAACTAACCTCACTAGAACAGATCAGAATTACAAAAACCATCAAATCTGCTGTGTTTGTAAATGAAGGTCGGCTGAGGGACGTTACACAAAGACGCAGAATCTTTTTAAAAACACAGAATCATCAATAAAAAACACAGTGAATAATGAAAACACTGAGACGTACGTGTTGGATACGTGAGGGACTGCTGTGATTGGTCAGATTTGTGGAAAAGTAGCAGAGTTTGAACAAAATTAAAAGGTTGTGTAGGATTCACAGGGATCAGGTGAATGTGTGTGGAGGGACTGAACACTTATACTTTATTTACATGTATTATTTCCTCTGGTAAATACAGAAAACAATTATTCTATAACTTCGACTGACCTCAGTCTGTTTATGAGTCTGTGACAAACGACCTGCTTCAGTTTCCTGTAGAGTCACTGCACCAGTTCAGGACCATGAAACCATCAAAACCAGTGAGAACCTGCTGGAGTCATCTTTAGAATTATGTTTCAAGAATATTAATTATTATCTGAAGACTTGTCAGATATGGTTGAGATGAGCTGATATTTGGGGCTGTGGTCTAACTTTAGTTGAGACCAGTCCACACACACACACACACACACACACCGACACAAACAGACACAAAACACACACACACACACACACACACACACACACAGACACACACAGACACACACACACTCACACACACACACACACACACACAGACCACACACACACACACACACACCGACACACACAGACACACACACGCACGCACACACACACACACCGACACACACAGACACACACACACACACGCACACACACACACACACACACACACCGACACACACAGACACACACACGCACACACACACACACACACACACACCGACACACACACACCACACACACACACCACACAGACACACACACACTACACACACACACGCACGCACACACACACACACGACACACACAGACACACACCACCACACACACACACACCGACACACACAGACACACACACACACACCACACACACACACACCACACACCACACACACCACACACACAGACACACACACGCACACACACACACACACACACACACACACACACACACACACCGACACACACAGACACACACACACACACACACACACACAGACACACACAGCACACACACACACACACACACCACCACGCACACACACACACACACACACACAGACACACACACCACGACACACACACACACACACACACCACACACACACGACCACACACACACACACACACACACACACGACACACACACACACACACACACACACGACACACACCAACACAACACAGACACACACAGACACACAGCAATAACACACCACACACACAAACACACACCAAGTCATACATACACTACAGTCACATATAACTGCTGATTGCTACAGAAAACATCCTAATGTCTTTAATACATTGACAGTTTCATAATATCTGTGTATTTGTGTGCTGTTAGTACTTGAGTTATCAGTAACAGTGAGGGTCATGGCGTCAGTCTTTGTAGTGGCTCAGCTCAGAGGACTTCATCTTCATCACACAGCGTCCTCCCTCCTCAGACCTCAGGGTGAAAACTGTCTTCGTCTCCAGATGAAGACAGAAGTGGCAGCTGACTCATCTGTAGAAATGTTTCCTGGTTTGAGTTTCAGCCACAGACCATGTTGGCATTTACTGTATGAGACACTGGTTGATGTGTTACCACTCTCGTATCCGGATACAGCTCGAGTTACTTAGTTACTGTAAGTGAGAGAATGTGTCATGTGTCTCATTTAATGTCTCATTTAAACCTCACAGTCTTTAAGAATCCAACATGTCCGTCCAGGACAGTTTGACAGTTAGAGGCTGTTTTTCTGTTTTACTTTCTTTTTCACTGCAGTGTCTGCTGCTGTTTCTGTCCAGGGTCAGAAGAAGTGTTTGAACGCAGCTCTGCTGGTCCAGACTCCACGTGTTCACATAAAATCCAAAATAACTCAAATATCAGGACTGTGTGTGTGTGTGTGTGTGTGTGTGTGTGTGTGTGTGTCTGTGTGTGTGTGTGTTCTTATTGTTCTCCACCTTTTCGAAGTGTTGAACTAGGATCTCAGTAGTTCGTACTAACTGTAAGTGAGGCTTTTCTCCAGCAGGTGGTGCTGCTGTTGCATGTTGGGATACACTCCGCCCACCCTGAGCCTGTAGGACAGTTATAAAGAAAAGGTGGATGCATGTTGTGACCACTTCATTGTTTCATTGGAAATATTTTTGGCATTTTTTATTTTTATTTTTTTTGCCTTTATTTGATAGGAGAGCCAGAGATTAGACAGGAAACGGGGCAGAGAGAGACAGGATGACACACAGCAAAGGGCCGAAGGCGGGAGTCGAACCAGCGGCCACTGCAGAGGACTAACAGCCTCCATACATGGGTCGGATGCTCTACCCACTGAGCTAAACGTCCACCCCATTGGAAATATTTTTTACAGAAACAAGAAGAACAGAGTCTAAACTTGTTTCCATTTTTGTGTGTGAGGCTGCAGTAACCATGGAAACAGAGACACAGTGAGAATGCAGACAGATTCATCAGACTTTACAACAATATAAAGTTTTAACAGCTACAACAGTTGAATGTAAACATGCAGTCTTATAGAGTCTGACAGTAAGTTCACTGCAGCAGCTAACCTGTTAGCAAGCAGACACAAGAGACCACCTGACAAATCTGACAAAGAAAAAGGTCACATGAGGCCTCAGTCAGCTACAAACAACCAGCTGACACCTAAAAAAAATCTTAAGTTCATAAAGTCAAATGTTTTCAAAGCTCAAATATAGTGAGTCAGTCACACACGCTCTCTTTGATTAGAGTTCAATTAGAATTATTGATTGAGCCAAATATTTTCACTAAATGAAACCCAGAGTTTTTATTCACACCTGCAACCGTTTCTCTGTTACACTGCAGTTTCTCATAATTCTTTACACACATTTTATGAATCTTTGGCTCATTTTGTCAAAAACACACAACTACACACACACACACACAAGCAGCAGAACACATCAGATCTGTTGCAAAATGAAACACTTCATTCAAAACTACAATACACAGTAAAAACACAACTTTGTCACTGTACAGCTCACACCCACGCTTCATATGATCTGATTCTGGTTTATGTAGAGATATTATCAGAGTAAAGTCCATGAATATATGGATCACCTGCACTCTGAAGAAAATAATTATTTCTCTCCATAATGTAAAATCATTCTCTGTGCATTTCTAACGGTGTGTTCACACCGGATGCGAAGCGAATTTTTCGCGCAACGTGATTACATACAAAGTCAATGCAAAGACGCAAATACACACGAATTTGTGCCGGTGGCGCGAATCACGGGCTTGGCGCGATGCAAATACGCAAATTCACGACACGAATGACGCGGCGCGAATTAGCGCGAGTTCAAAAAATTGAACTTTGGCAAAATATTCGCATGAAGCTGTGTCAGGACAGCCTATCAGCGTTGAGATTCTAGACGATGACGTCAGTGACGTCATGCGCCCCCCGGGTACGCCTCCGGATGGTGTGACTGACCCAGACACGATGGCGTTTAGATTTCCGACGTATCTCGGACTGCCACAGCAGGTACAGCGACGCGATCACGGTGATATCAGCCATGGTTGATGACAGAAAGAAATGGAGGGAATCATTGTTTTATTTTATATATTGCGGTAGCCCCTCCCCTTCGTTTTGGGCAAATATTTGCGAGTTGTTTACTCACGCGAGTAAATTCAACAACTATGCGGCCAAATTCGCGCGAGTAACGCGAGGCGAAAATGCGCTTCGCGTCCGGTGTGAACGCACTGTAAACTTTGCATTTTACGTTCAGTTTTTTTTACTAAAATCACACCAAAATTAAAAATAACAGTCAGTGAAACTTCAGGAGCAAAACCTGAACACAGATCTGTACGACTATCAGAACAATCTCAAACTCACACTGATTATTGTGAAACACACACTTCTCTAAATCTGACATGATGTCACTTCTTTACCCTTTCAAAATAAAACACAATGCAGCTGATCAAAGACGGCCGTCAGGATTTTACTGACTGGTTTTAAAACGTGGAGAGAATCAGTTTTTTATGTTCTGCTTGGTTCATATATTCACTTTACTTTAATAATATCTAAAAACAATCCAGACTACTGCTTCAAACAGAATCACATCATATGAGGCGTGTGTGTGTGTGTTTTGTGTGTGTGTGGGTTAGTTGTGTTGCTCATCTGAAACAACACACAGAGAAAATACAGCTGCAGAGAAGAGCACTACTGTAGTATACTGCTGCTGCTGCTGCTGCTGCAGAGACACAGACAGACAGAGAGACAGACAGAGCAGTGAGTGGGAGGAGAGACAGACAGAGACAGACAGACACTCAGACAGAGAGACAGACAGAGGGAGGAGATAATGGTCCAGAGTGGAGGAGTGTCTGTTAGAGAGTTCAGTCTGCACTCAGCAGCTCTCACACAACAGTCTCTCTCTGCACGTCTCTCTGTCTCTGTCTGTCTGTCTGTCTGTCTATTTATCTATCTGTCTCTCTGTCAGGATGGACACGTGTCGTTATGGATTATTGATTATTGTTTTTCTGCTGCCGATCAACAGTTTACATGCAGTTTACATCACTGACAACACAGGTGAGATTCACTGCTGCTGCAAATATACTGATACTCACACTACTGGAAATATTACTACTACAACTACAACTACTACTTCTACTACAACTACTACTACAACTACAACTTCTACTACAACTACTACTACAACTACAACTATTACTACAACTTCTACTACAACTACTACAACTACTACTACAACTACTACTACAACTACTACTATTACTACAACTTCTACTACAACTACAACTACTACTACAACTACTACTATTACTACTACTGCAACTACTACAACTACTACAACTACTACTACTATTACTACAACTACTACTACAACTACTACTACTATTACTAAAACTACAACTACAACTATTACTACAACTTCTACTACAACTATTACTACAACTACTACTACAACTACTACTACTACTATTACTACAACTACTACTACAACTACAACTATTACTACAACTGCTACTACAACTACAACTATTACTACAACTTCTACTACAACTATTACTACAACTGCTACTACAACTACAACTATTACTACAACTTCTACTACAACTATTACTACAACTTCTACTACAACTACAACTATTACTACAACTTCTACTACAACTATTACTACAACTACTACTACTACTATATTACTACAACTTCTACTACAACTATTACTACTACTGCAACTACTACAACTACTGCAACTACTGCAATTACTGCAACTATTACTACAACTTCTGCAACTACTACAACTACTACTGCAACTACTACTAGAACTGCTGCTACTACTACTACTATTACTACAACTACTACTACAACTACAACTACAACTATTACTCAACTTCTACTACAACTATTACTAAAACTTCTACTACAACTACAACTATTACTACAACTACTGCAACTACTGCAACTACTACTACAACTACTGCAACTAGTGCAACTACTACTACAACTACTGCAACTACTACTACAACTACAGCGACTACTACTACAACTACTGCAACTACTACAACTTACTGCAATTACTGCAACTATTACTACAACTTCTGCAACTACTACAACAACTACTACTACTATTACTACAACTTCTACTACAACTACTACTATTACTACAACTTCTACTACAACTACAACTATTACTACAACCTCTACTACAACTACAACTATTACTACAACTACTGCAACTACTACTATTACTACAACTACTGCAACTACTACAACTTACTGCAATTACTGCAACTATTACTACAACTTCTGCAACTACTACAACAACTACTACTACTATTACTACAACTTCTACTACAACTACTACTATTACTACAACTACTACAACTACTACTATTACTACAACCTCTACTACAACTACAACTATTACTACAACTACTGCAACTACTAACTGTAGTAGTACTGGTACTGCTGATAGTGATGGAGTGTCCTCCATGTCCTCCATGTCCCACTTTAAAGACTCGTCTCAGGCTGATGGTCCAATCAGAGGGACTCTGTGAGGTCACATGTTGCAGCAGTTTAATGTTATTATATAAGAATGTAACTACAGATGAAAAAAACATTTAGTATTATTGTACAGATGTTCATCATGTTCATTCATAATGTGTTCTGAACAGATACAGTAAAATAAAGTAAAGTACTACTGGTACTGATATACCCTGAACCAACACATAAGTACTGATGAAAATGTAACTGATGAAGAAAAAATGATCACATGGGTATGATGTCATAGAGTGGGCGTGGCACGCAGTGGCAGGATCGCAGTGACAAGCTGCTGTATCCAAAATCAGACCCTGTACTTCATATCCATCCCGTGCTCTGAGTCAACGTGAGTGTGTATCCAAAGGTGGGAAGTAATTAAGTACAAATACTTAGTTACTGTACATAAGTAGAGTTTTCAGGTATCAGTACTGACAGCTTTTTTTACTTTTACTCCCTGCATGTCAACACAAATGTCTGTACTTTCTACTCTTCACATTTTCAAGACAGACTTCTTACTTTTAGTTTTCACGCAAGACGAAAACAATGTTTAAAAAAAAATCAACAAGACGAATACTACATAATTTAATGTAACAAGATAAAAACAGTATAAAAAATGTAACAAGATGTATCAAGTGAAAACGTCAGCAAGACAAAAACAATGTAACAATAAGATGTAACGTTCAAAACGATGTAACAGACGTAACAAGATGAAAATGACGTAATGAGACAACAAAACGACGTAGACAAAAACAGTGGAAAAGATGTAACATGATTAATTTGATGTAACAAAATGAAAAAAGACAAAACAAAAAGACAACAGACAAAAATGATGTAAAAGATGTAACGAGATGAAAAACACTGTAAAAAAAATGCAGTAATAAAAGACGTAACAAGATCAAAACAACATGAAAGAGGAAAAAAAAATAAAAACTGTAAAAGATAAAAATAAAAAAAGGTAAAATATGAAAAAGCCGTAACAAGACAAGGGACAGAGACTCTGGTTCAGTTGTCTTTACACAGAGACAGTCAGTAGAAATGTCCTTCAGGGGACAACCTTTTCCTTTTATACTCTGAGGACATTTCAGAGTCTGAACTTCTTCACTTTTACTGCAGTAAACAAGTTGAATCAGTACTTCTTTTTTTACTCGAGTATCTGTACTTGTACTGCAGTAAAGACTGAAAGGACGTCTGTCTCCTCTGTGTGAATCTTTGTCCCTTCATCTGCAGTGTGGTTCTATGAGGTTCTCCTCCACAGTTTTACCTTCAGGAGATGTTCAGTTTGGAGAAGCAGCAGGAGAACCAGTGCAGGAAGTTAATCAGTGTCCTGCTGTGGACAGAGTCGGCAGCAGGACACCTGAAGAAATCTACGTCAGTTTAAGTGTATGTTGTATTTAGAATATTTTCACGTCTTTACCTTCCTGTCAGACAGATTATTATAGAAGACAAATATCACAAACCAACCAAACTCCATTCATAAAATCAGTAACTTTACATCACTTCCTGTATGTGTTCTCCTACTATTTATACTGCAGTTAATTCTTTCACTGTTCCTGTAATCTGATCAGCAGGAACAGTTCTCCTCCAGCTCCATGTTCTTCTTCTTCTGTGGTTGTTGTGTAGTCCGCCAGGCTGTGACCTCTGACCTCTGCAGTGAAGGTGAAACATTTGATAATCAGACAGGAGCAGGTCTCCCAGTGTTCCCAGTGTTCCCAGTTCTCTGTTCTTGTGGTTCCAGCAGCAGCAGATGGAAACGTTCCTGCGTTCTGTCTCTGACTCACAGAACTTTCCCCGCCACGTTTTTCCCATAAATCTTTGTGTTTATGTGTTTCTGACGTTTGGGGAATGTGAAGGATTCAGATCATATTTCATCATATCCTGACTGTGTGTGTGTGTGTGTGTGTGTGTGTGTGGTGTGTGTGTGTGTGTGTGTGTGTGTGTGTGTGAGGAAGAGAGTGTGTGTGAGAGTGTGTGTGACCTCTGACCTCCATGACCTCAGACAGAAGCAGAGTTATTAAATCATCTCCGATACTGTTCACTCTCTCTCTCTCTCTCACACACACACACACACACACACATACACACACACACACTCTCTCTCTCTCTCTCCCTCTCTGTGGTTTTGCAGATCTGCTGATGTCACCGTGCTCTGCTCTGATTGGCTCTCACTTCCAGATGTTTCGGTCTGTTTCAGGTTTTTACATTTTGCTCTTTTTCTGCCTCCAACATGTGGTGTTTTTATTAATCGCTCTCACCAAACTCCACTCACTTTTTCACTGATTTAAGCGAGTGTTTGAGAGCTGCGTCTTTTTCCTCGTAGAGACTAAAAGTGAAACCAGAACTCTGAGACTCTGTTACAGAAACTTTACAAAAGTTCCATCAGACTCTCACTGACATCAGCTGTAATAACCAAAGACAAAGAACCTGGTTCCATAAAACCACTTTAGTTAAACTTTCATCTAAAGATGAAGAACATGAGTTTCATAAACTCACAGAAGGATTTTCTCAGGATGCGTTTGTCTTAAATATTCCCTGATGTCCTCAGGGACCATTTAAGAGACTCACAGTCTGTTAAAGTGAAATAATCTGATGAAGATGAGGAGGAGACACCAGGACACATTATACAGGACAGACAAAACAACCTGGACACTCTGAATGTTGGTTTTTAGTTTCTGTTCAGTTATTTTATTTTGGTAAGAGTCTTCCTGCTGTGTCTTTGTTGTCTTTACTTCCTGTATTGATCACTGATCGGTGTCACCTGTCTCTGATTGGTCTCTGTGTGTTTAGTCTGTGTGTTTCCCTCCTTCAGTTCATCTCAGTGTTTCTTTCTGTAGTTTTTTCGGGCTGTTTGCTGCGGTTTTGGACTCTGGATCTGTTTGCTGTGGACTGTTTAGACGTGTGTCTGTCTGTCTCAGCCCTGTCAGTCTTTTTGTATTTTAACTCTTTCCCTGCCAGCGTTTAAAAAAAAAAAAAAGTTGTCAGCCAGCAGCAGCATTTTTAACAAAATTCATTGATTTTTCAACACCCAGAGAAAATTCTGTTCTATGAACATGTTAACATGGAATATATCAACAGAAATTACAGATCTGATCGTTTCAGACACAGAAATCATTCATTCTTTTGTCAGAAACTTTTGATTGTTGGTTGGTTTCATCAAACTTTTCAGACAAAAAACTGAGAAAACAGCATTTTAGTGAAAGAGACATTTTTAAGCAGAAAATCGACTTCATTTTTTTATTATTATTATTTTTAATCTCTTCATATTACATGTGTGACTTCACTGTCACCAGTGTGGCTAACGTTAGCTGTGTGTGTGTCCCGTCCCCCCACTCGGACAGAAACACTCTGTCAGAGGGGCTGGAGCGCTCTCTGCCCTGCCTGCAGCGTGAGTCCTAGCGGCGGCGGTGTTAGCGTCCTCGCTCTGTGTCCAGGTCGCGGTGCTCGCCGACCCGCAGATCTGCAGCCGAGCAGCCATGTTTTTCATGCTACAGAATATCTTCTTCTTCTGCTGTTCTATTCCAGCAGTCTTCGTCTTCAAATGAAAGACAAATTAGCCAACAACTGTGGGAAGGATGCTAGCTAACTAGCTAGCTAATAATTGATGAAGATTAGTTAGCTAGTTAGCTAGTGTTTTGCTAACATTAGCTAATTTAAGATGTCTTTCACAGCTCCTCCAGAAACGTCTTTGAACCATCTTCAACCTGACAAGTCGAGCACAGAGCAGATCTGAGGACAGAAAACAGGAAATGTGATATTTAAATGTTATTGGAGCACTGAGCAAAAAGGGGTGGGACTTAATAGCGTTTGAAACAGGAGCTGATGAGGATCAGCAGGACTTCAAACTTTTATCTGTCAGCTGGTTTCATCATTTGTGTTTTCAGGATCTCAGCTCTTATTTTGGTAGTTATGTCCATCATTTCTAATAATCACACCAGATCTGTCCATACAGTGACATCACAGTGACATCACCATGACATCACCATGACAGGACTCAAGAGAAGTCTGACAGTTGAATTTTCTATTTTTCTCTCTCAGATTCGCTCCATCAGGTCCTGTCAGAGTTCAGTGTCGTTCGTCCAATCAGGACCAACTCAGAGGGGCGGTTCCTGTCAGCCTCAGTCTCCGCCCACCACCTGCACAGAAGGAAAAGACACGCCTACTCCACAGAAGACACACCCACCGACACAAAAAAGGTCCGAAACAAAAGACAGATTCTAACAGACACGCCCACATCATCACATCAGCCCCAGCCCACAGATACGTCACCGCCCAATCAGTGGGGCTATAGGACCGAGGAGGCGGAGCTTTTCTACAACGTGACGGTGTTTGGTCAAGAGCTCCACCTGCGGCTGCACCTGAACTCTCGTCTCATCGCCCCCACCGCCACCATGGAGTGGTGGGAGGAGTCAGGACGCAAACGCTCTGAGCCGATAGGAGACACCGACTGCTTCTATACAGGAGAGGTGTCCAACGTGGAGGACACGTCTGTCGCCATTAGCAACTGTGACGGACTGGTAGGTCACATGATCACTTCCTCTTCATCACTCCCTCCTCTTCATCACTGCCTCCTCCTAACCTCCTCCACCTCATCACTGTCTCCTTGTTGCTCCCTCATCTTCATCACCTCCTCCTGATGTTTGAACATCTGTTAGTGTATTTTGATCCTTCTGTGTTTCCGTAGAGTCGACATGCAGCAGAAACCACAGCTGAGCTCACAGTCACACAGGAAATGTCTTCAAACGTCGTCAAAGTGTCGCTGCTGCAGCTTTTATCCACGTTACCTCCTGAAAAACATGTCACATGACACAAACAGCTTTAAAAAGATAAACAACAACAATCACAACAACAATACCAGCTTGTTAAACTTTTCAAAATAAAAGTCACAGGCCCAGATTTTAACAGTCAGCAGAGAAACCAGTGGGTTCATGTGAGACACAAAAGAGTTGAGACACTGTAAAACATGAAGGTCTGAACCTGCGGTAACCGAGTCGACTCTGTGGGACTCGTCTCCGTTTGTCCTCACTTCTTACAGCGAGGGAGACGAGACGCCTGATTGGAGCCAGATGCGAACGAAAGATGAGGGGCGTTTAAAGACAGAAAGACAGCAAGGAAAGAAGAGACACGAGAGGGAAAGAAGAGAGGAATATTTTCCTGCTGCAGCTGCTGATGTAACTTAAAGGGATAGTTCACCCAAAAATGAACATTCAGTCATGATCTCCTCACCCTCAGTCTGACTGAAAGTCAGGTTCAGTTTTTTAGTCCATAAAAATCTCTGCTGGAGTTTCACAGGAAAACAGAATCTCACAAACAATGGAAGTGAATGATGACAACAGAATAAAAACTTAAACTGCTCGTCTGGTGTAATCCAAGTCTTCTAAAGTCCCCACATGTCGTTTGCACACCGTCACACCACACACACACAGTTCAGACAGTGTGCATGTGCACATGGCTCCAAACTAAATATGTACAGTGAAGATTCAGGCTAAAAACATGGTGGAAATAACATTTTCATCAACCTGACATGTTGACCCGACCTTCAGTCAGCACGAGGGTGAGGAGATCATGACTGAATGTTCATTTCTGGGTGAACTGTCCCTTTAAAGCAACACACACTGATTTCGTATATTATTAACAGAAACACCTGAGGGGATAAATCTGTTGGTGTCTGTTGGTGTCTGTTGGTGTCTGTGGTGATGCTGCAGATCATCATTGAAGGGCATCAACTGAGGAGAGAAACTGCTGACTCACTGTCAGATAACACTGACTCAGTCTTCAGCAGTGACCTTTAATAAACTGCTCACACAGATGAGATAACTTCAGTAAATCTGCAGCATATTTAAAGCAGATTAGATTAGACTAGACTAGACTAGACTAGATTAGACTAGACTAGACTAGATTAGATTAGATTAGATTAGATTAGACTAGACTAGACTAGACTAGATTAGATTAGATTAGATTAGATTAGATTAGACTAGATTAGACTAGAGATAGATTAGATTAGATTAGACTGGATTAGATTAGATTAGACTAGATTAGGTTAGATTAGATTAGATTAGACTAGATTAGACTAGATTAGACTAGACTAGATTAGATTAGATTAGATTAGATTAGATTAGATTAGATTAGACTAGACTAGATTAGATTAGACTAGATTAGATTAGATTAGACTGGATTGGGTTAGATTAGATTAGATTAGATTAGACTAGATTAGGTTAGATTAGATTAGATTAGATTAGATTAGACTAGACTAGATAGATAGACTAGATTAGATTAGATTAGACTGGATTGGGTTAGATTAGATTAGATTAGATTAGACTAGATTAGATTAGATAGACTAGATTAGTTAGATTAGATTAGATTAGACTAGATAGACTAGATTAGACTAGACTAGATTAGATTAGATTAGATTAGACTAGACTAGATTAGATTAGACTAGATTAGACTAGATTAGACTAGATTAGACTAGACTAGATTAGATTAGATTAGATTAGATTAGATTAGATTAGACTAGACTAGATTAGATTAGACTAGATTAGATTAGATTAGACTAGATTAGGTTAGATTAGATTAGATTAGATTAGATTAGACTAGACTAGACTAGACTAGATTAGATTAGATTAGATTAGATTAGATTAGACTAGACTAGACTAGACTAGATTAGATTAGATTAGATTAGACTAGACTAGACTAGACTAGATTAGATTAGATTAGATTAGATTAGACTAGACTAGACTAGATTAGACTAGACTAGACTAGACTAGACTAGATTAGATTAGATTAGATTAGACTAGATTAGGTTAGATTAGATTAGATTAGACTAGATTAGCAATGTTTAAACTCAGTGGCGGCTGGTGAATTTTTCTCCAGGGGGCGCTATAGAGAAAATCAGGCAAACATGACTGACTTAAGTAAATGAGGTGAATACTTCATCCAGCACAGCTCACCTGTCTGAAGATCACCTGGTTCCAGTATGAGGCTGAGTTCCTCTGTCACTGTTCTCCACAGAGAGTTTATCATCTTCCTCTGATTGTTGTTGCTTTATGATGTCGGCTGATCAGGTTCTTTAACTC
The DNA here is from genome assembly GCA_034769285.1 of Lutjanus argentimaculatus. Lineage (NCBI taxonomy): Eukaryota > Metazoa > Chordata > Actinopteri > Lutjaniformes > Lutjanidae > Lutjanus > Lutjanus argentimaculatus. Next base: position 159,947 of record JAWZSL010000099.1, on the reverse strand, counting down.
TCAGCTTCTCTTCTAACGTTCTCCTCTCAGAACACATTGTTTATAGTGACTTCATGGATTTTATGTCTCCATTCTAGCAGCTGATGCACTAAACTCCTCCGTCAACACGTCTCACTCTGCTGTATTAATTATCAGATATTGAGCCTCTCGCTCTCTGCTGCCACCCAGAGGCTGACGATATGTAAACCTGAGGGTGCAGGTTCTGTTCTCCCACCAAGCTCCTTCTCTTGTATTGAGAGAATTGAACTGCGCATGTACAATTTATAGTGAGAGTGAATGGGCGAAAATTGCGCCCCAAGCCGGAAACATGTGACCTATCTGTAACTTTGGACATCGTAAAACATTTTTAACAACACATGTTAGTGCAGATTATACATTTTACTCACTAACTACACAATATTGTTGTTGCTCATTTAAAAAAATATACAGTATATATTTTAAAGTAATGAAGTCTTCTTCACTGAAGTTTTAGGATGTGGGGAGAGGTGGGGCGGAGCCCTAGCGCCCTCTATTGACCAGCTGCCACTGTTTAAACAGTAGATTAACAGTAGATTAAACGGTACATTTGTAGTAGATTAACAATGAATCAATGTCTGATAAACTTTATAGATTCAACAGTAAATTAACAGTAGATGAACTAACAGATTAACAAATAAAACAGATTAATGGTAGATTAACAGTAAATTAAACTGTAGATCAAACAGTAGATTAAACAATAGATTAACAGTAGATTAACAGCAGATTAAACAGCAGATTAAACAGTAGATTAAACAGTAGATTAACAGTAGATTAAATAGCAGATTAACAGTAGATTAACAGTAGATTAACAGTAGATTAAACAGCAGATTAAACAGCAGATTAAACAGTAGATTAACAGTAGATTAAATAGCAGATTAACAGTAGATTAAACAGTAGATTAACAGTAGATTAACAGTAGATTAAACAGCAGATTAAACAGCAGATTAAACAGCAGATTAATAGTAGATTAAATAGCAGATTAACAGTAGATTAAACAGTAGATTAAACAGTAGATTAACAGTAGATTAACAGTAGATTAAACAGCAGATTAAACAGTAGATTAACAGTAGATTAACAGTAGATTAAACAGCAGATTAAACAGCAGATTAAACAGTAGATTAACAGTAGATTAAATAGCAGATTAACAGTAGATTAAAAGTAGATTAACAGTAGATTAACAGTAGATTAAACAGCAGATTAAACAGCAGATTAAACAGTAGATTAACAGTAGATTAAATAGCAGATTAACAGTAGATTAAAAGTAGATTAACAGTAGATTAACAGTAGATTAAACAGCAGATTAAACAGCAGATTAAACAGTAGATTAACAGTAGATTAATAGCAGATTAACAGTAGATTAAACAGTAGATTAAACAGTAGATTAACAGTAGATTAACAGCTGTCTCTCCCTCTCTGTGTCTCCAGGCCGGGATGATCCAGATTGGTCATGAGGAGTTTTTTATTGAGCCGTTGGATCGACGGAGGACAGGAGGAGGGGAAGAGGAGGAGGAGGAAGGAGGACGACAACACATCATTTATCGCTCTTCATCCATCATCAAGAAACAACCATCTGTCAATCAAACTGAAGCTGTCAATCAAAAGGCTGACGACTTCCTGCGAGGTGAGAAAACACAAAACACAAACAAACATAAACAGCTGATCTGACTTTATTTTTTATTATATACCACTATTTTCTGATATTTTATGTACCAAACAGCTAATTGATTCATGGAAAATGTGAGGACAATGTGTTGACTGTTTGTGTGTTTAATGAGAGTCGAGACCTGAGGATCTAACCTAACCCTTTCCTGCAAGAAATGACAAAAAAATCACATTATTCTATCAGAAAATGTGCTCAAAATAAAACGTTAATGTTCAAACACGATGAGCAGAATCAGATTCTTCTCTGTGTGAACGCTGCACTGCTCATGAAGTGAAATATGTAATTAAATGACTGAAACGTGGTTCTGCAGCTCCGTCTGTCACCTCACACACACACACACACACACACACACACACACACACACACACACACACTCATGCACAACACACACACACACACTCACGCACACACACACAACACACACACACACTCATGCACGCACACACACACACACACACACACATGCTCACACAGAGGTGAAATCAGGTGACCAACAAACAGAACCAAACTGTTTTTTGTTTTTTTTTTACAGTGTAGCTGCTGTGTTGTTTCAGCAGAAGGAACGAATCAAACCCAAAACACAGAAATTGTTCCAGGAAACTTGGCAGAGCCGACGGGAGCTTCACACACACACACACATAAAACACACACACACACACACACCCAGAGTGAGCCAGCTGCGACGTGGCAGTGTGAGGTTCAGCGTTCTGGAGGTTTCCGAGGTTTCTGAGGTTTTGGATCAGAGTTGACAGATAGTTCAGCTCCTGATTCGTTCGTCCTCTCAGTCGCTGACTTACTTCTGGAATCTGTTTGTGTTCAAACTAGCAGCTCTCAGCCAATCAGGAGCGAGTTTCCTTTCACCTCAGTTCAACTCGTCCTGAGCCTGCAGCAGCCCGGTGCGACCTGCAAGCGTCTGTTTCTGATCGCTGATGTCATTTCCTTCACAGCACTATTCCACAGATGTTTTTATGAACATTAAAAATAACCAGGATTCATGTTTCAAACATGAAGCAGCAAAATACCAAACACATCTGTCCGTCCATCTGTCCATCTGTCCATCCGTCTGTCTGTCTGTCCATCTGTCTGTCTGTCTGTCCATCTGTCTGTCCATCTGTCCATCTGTCTGTCCATCTGTCTGTCTGTCTGTCCATCTGTCTGTCCGTCTGTCCATCTGTCTGTCCATCTGTCTGTCCGCCCGTCTGTCTGTCTGTCTGTGCATCTGTCTGTCCCTCTGTCCGTCTGTGGTCGCACTATTTTTTAAATAGAATTTAATGTCCCTGTAGCTCAGCAGCTCCAAAATGGTTTGCTGTGGGTTTCTATGGCAACCACACATTAATATAGCAATATACAACACACAAAAAAAAATATCAACAAAATTTTAATTAATGTTATCGGTCCTTTGTGTGCACTCGATGAGCTGAGCTGAGCTGAGATGAGATGAGATGAGATGAGATGAGATGATGATGAGTGAGATGAGATGAGATGAGATGAGATGAGATGAGTGATGAGAATGAGATGAGATGAGTGAGATGAGATGAGTGAGATGAGATGAGATGAGATGAGATGAGCTGAGCTGAGCTGAGCTGAGCTGAGCTGAGCATGAGATGAGATGAGCTGGATGAGCTGAGCGAGTGAGCTGAGATGAGATGAGGAGTGAAGATTATTCCTTCATTAGTCCCACAATGAGTAAAAAAAATCCTTTAAAAACTATCCATCAAAGTGAACCCCAATTTTTGTTGTTTGTGCCGTTAGCAGGTGGTGGGTTTGAGTCCTGATTGATTGATTGATTGATTGATTGATTTTTTGGTGCCTTCCTGTGTTTATCCTGCCTGCGTTCTGGGAGCTCTGCCTCTGTTGGTCGGGTTGGTTATAAAGAATCTTTTGTGCAGATATGAATGCAGGTGTGAATACAGATTGAGAAAAAAGCTCCACTGCAGAAAGGTTTTACTTTGTGAGTTTCACATCACAACTTCTTTGTTGGATTTAAGGGACGTAATCCAGAGAACCACAGCCAGCAGACCTACTTATGAGCTTTTTGGCTCAATAATTTTGGTTTATATTTGAAAAGAAACTCAAAAATGTTTTTGTGCTAAAAATCTCTCTGAAAATACGTCTCAGGTGTTATTCTGGTTATTTAGTTATTGTAAATGCAATCTGTGCAGCATCTTTGCATCTTTTGATCCTGATACCAGCATCAGAAAATGTCTCTGATACTGTGGACAGTGTGAGATCTGTATCAGCAAATCTTTGATGCCACATTTATAGATAAAATGTCTGCCAAGAAATCTGTAAAACAACAAATTTTAAAAACTGTCTTTGTATCATATTTAAACTCTTGAACACTTGAAACAGTTTGTGATTTCAGTTTTTCCCGTTGATTTAACTTATTTTACTTTTCTATCGTTGTGATATTATTTGACAGCAGGCGTTCACCCCTTGTACTGTTGTTGGGATGATAAAGCTTGTGTAGGTTCCATGTTGTAAATAAAGTTGTTGTAATTTTACATTCCAGCAGATGTTGGATGTTAAACTTGAGCTGGTGTTTACAGAATGAGGGCGTGGTCACACAGGGAGCGACGGTCACATCTGGATGAAAATCTGCTTCACACAAACACAAACTGTTTGTTTGTATTCAGGAGGTTTACTGACCAACGGTACGCTGACCTGCGTGTTTAATCTCAGTGAAAACATCTTCAACATGTGACCGTGGGCTCTGACATCATGTCTCTGAACAAAGTGACTGTCCCTGTGCAGACTGCAGGGAAACATGGATCTACAGTCTCTAACTCAACAATCACAGATGAAAGATATGTTTGATCAATGTAACCTGCAACCTTTAGGGGACGTTAGCATGACCAGTCTGTTGTTCACTTCCTTCACCGGCCAATGACAACACAGCTTTGGGCTGACATGTGACACTGCAGCGTGACCTTGAATCTGTTAGCACTTATATGTAAAATGACTTTGACCTGGAGATTGGTTCTGCTTCCTGCCCACTGACTCACCTACAGAGGCAAACATCTGTTTGTGTCCGTCTGTCCTCGGATCAACCATGACTCAGCTGCTTTTTCACTCTGTCAGCAAATATCTGATGTTCAGTTTATACAATGAGTCAGGAAGAGAACACATACAATACTTTTTTACAAAACTTTATTTTGTGGAGTTGTTAGAGTCACCTGAGAGTCGTTAGAGTCGTATAAGAGTCGTTAGTCGTATAAGAGTCGTTAGAGTCACCTGAGAGTCGTTAGAGTTGTATAAGAGTCGTTAGAGTCGTATAAGAGTCGTTAGAATCACCTGAGAGTCCTTAGTCGTATAAGAGTCGTTAGAGTCACCTGAGAGTCATTAGAGTCGTATACGAGTCATTAGAGTCACCTGAGAGTCGTATAAGAGTCGTTAGAGTCACCTGAGAGTCATTGGAGTCACCTAAGAGTCGTTAGAGTCACCTGAGAGTCGTATAAGAGTCGTATAAGAGTCGTTAGAGTCACCTGAGAGTCGTTGGAGTCACCTAAGAGTCGTTAGAGTCACCTGAGAGTCGTATAAGAGTCGTATAAGAGTCGTTAGAGTCACCTGAGAGTCGTTGGAGTCACCTGAGAGTCGTTAGAGTCACCTGAGAGTCGTTGGAGTCACCTGAGAGTCGTTAGAGTCATATATGAGTCGTTAGAATAACCTGAGAGTCGTTAGAGTCGTATAAGAGTCGTTAGAGTCGTATAAGAGTCGTTAGAGTCGTATAAAAGTCATTAGAGTGGTATAAGAGTCGTTAGAGTCACCTGAAGTCGTTTGGAGTCACCTAAGAGTCGTTAGAGTCGTATAAGAGTCGTTAGAATAACCTGAGAGTCGTTAGAGTCAACTGAGAGTCCTTAGTCGTATAAGAGTCGTTAGAGTCACCTGAGAGTCATTAGAGTCGTATATGAGTCATTAGAGTCGTATAAGAGTCGTTAGAGTCATCTGAGAGTCATTAGAATCACCTGAGAGTTGTTAGAGTCATATAAGAGTCGTTAGGATCACCTGAGAGTCGTTAGAGTTGTATAAGAGTCGTTAGAGTCACCTGAGAGTTGTTAGAGTCGTGTAAGAGTCGTCAGAATAACCTGAGAGTCGTTAGAGTCACCTGAGAGTCGTTGGAGTCACCTAAGAGTCGTTAGAGTCGTATAAGAGTCGTTAGAATAACCTGAGAGTTGTTAGAGTCAACTGAGAGTCCTTAGTCGTATAAGAGTCGTTAGAGTCACCTGAGAGTCATTAGAGTCGTATAAGAGTCATTAGAGTCATATAAGAGTCGTTAGAGTCATCTGAGAGTCATTAGAATCACCTGAGAGTTGTTAGAGTCCTATAAGAGTCGTTAGGATCACCTGAGAGTCGTTAGAGTTGTATAAGAGTCGTTAGAGTCGTATAAGAGTCGTTAGAATCACCTGAGAGTCCTTAGTCGTATAAGAGTCGTTAGAGTCACCTGAGAGTCATTAGAGTCGTATACGAGTCATTAGAGTCACCTGAGAGTCGTATAAGAGTCGTTAGAGTCACCTGAGAGTCATTGGAGTCACCTAAGAGTCGTTAGAGTCACCTGAGAGTCGTATAAGAGTCGTATAAGAGTCGTTAGAGTCACCTGAGAGTCGTTGGAGTCACCTAAGAGTCGTTAGAGTCACCTGAGAGTCGTATAAGAGTCGTATAAGAGTCGTTAGAGTCACCTGAGAGTCGTTGGAGTCACCTGAGAGTCGTTAGAGTCACCTGAGAGTCGTTGGAGTCACCTGAGAGTCGTTAGAGTCATATATGAGTCGTTAGAATAACCTGAGAGTCGTTAGAGTCGTATAAGAGTCGTTAGAGTCGTATAAGAGTCGTTAGAGTCGTATAAAAGTCATTAGAGTGGTATAAGAGTCGTTAGAGTCACCTGAGAGTCGTTGGAGTCACCTAAGAGTCGTTAGAGTCGTATAAGAGTCGTTAGAATAACCTGAGAGTCGTTAGAGTCAACTGAGAGTCCTTAGTCGTATAAGAGTCGTTAGAGTCACCTGAGAGTCATTAGAGTCGTATATGAGTCATTAGAGTCGTATAAGAGTCGTTAGAGTCATCTGAGAGTCATTAGAATCACCTGAGAGTTGTTAGAGTCATATAAGAGTCGTTAGGATCACCTGAGAGTCGTTAGAGTTGTATAAGAGTCGTTAGAGTCACCTGAGAGTTGTTAGAGTCGTGTAAGAGTCGTCAGAATAACCTGAGAGTCGTTAGAGTCACCTGAGAGTCGTTGGAGTCACCTAAGAGTCGTTAGAGTCGTATAAGAGTCGTTAGAATAACCTGAGAGTTGTTAGAGTCAACTGAGAGTCCTTAGTCGTATAAGAGTCGTTAGAGTCACCTGAGAGTCATTAGAGTCGTATAAGAGTCATTAGAGTCATATAAGAGTCGTTAGAGTCATCTGAGAGTCATTAGAATCAGAATCATCAGAATCTTATATGACGAAGAGTTGTATAAGAGTCGCTTATTCTAACGACTCTTATACGACTCTAACGACTCTTAGGTGACTCCAACGACTCTCATTGTCCTTAGTCGTAGAAGAGTCGTTAGAGTCACCTGAGAGTCATTAGAGTCGTATACGAGTCATTAGAGTCACCTGAGAGTCATTAGAGTCGTATAAGAGTCATTAGAGTCATATACGAGTCATTAGAGTCACCTGAGAGTCATTAGAGTCGTATAAGAGTCATTGGAGTCACCTGAGAGTTGTATAACAGTCGTTAGAGTCAATAAGTTCAGTTAAGGTCATGAAAAAATAAAACTGATGTGATGATTATGTTTCAGTAACTGATGAGAATGACCTGTTGTGTATGAATGCAGACTGAATACATGTAAAACAAACAGACAAATATTTTAACTTGACTCCAGACTTTCATGAGTACTGAGATGTTTCTTCGGTGTGTCTCCAGGTCCTCTTTTAGGTTCTCTGAACTTGAACCAGAATGTGTTGTGGTCAGAATCCAGCTCAGCTCGACGGCGGCGCTACATTGAAGAGGCTGAACTGTTTAACATCGAGGTTAATGAACTATTTCAGATAACGACTGATTGACTGTTGTTCATGGACACTTTAGTAAACTTTTTCACCTCTCTTCTCGCTCTCTTTTCCTCCTCCAGGTTTTGTTGGCAGTGGATTATTCTGTTCTTCTTTTCCACGGCCGAGACCACATTCAGAAGTATCTTCTGACACTCATGAACATAGTAAGAACAGGTTTTAAACTCAGTATTCTATGTAGATGATGCTGTCTTCATAATGATGGTATGGTGAATCTGGTTTTACCTTTTGAGGCCCTTTTCCACCACATTAGTTCTGGTTCTTGAGCTGCAGTTCAGGATTCTCTTGGTGTTATGTGGTACGTTCCCAACAGTTTTTAGCAGAACCATCACAGTCAAGCATCATTATCAACAGAGGGTTCTGCACAATAACTTGTAGAATATGACACGCCCACAATGGTTCACAATGAAAACCTGATATTTTTTTGTTCCAACCAACTTTTCTGGTCCCTAACCAATCTATATTTGGTTGAAATTATCCAAAATTTCAATAATTAGTTGTGCAAACTGGAATGAGGCTGGTTCCGTATTCTGTTTGTCTGGACTGCTACTGAAACGTGATCTCAAAGATGAGCGAATCAACCCCAAATCTGCAAGGTTCACATAGACTAGATGATCAAACTGTCATGACCCTTCCAGTGTCTGTGTGAGAGGAAAGAGCCAGTCAACTGTTCAGCCACCAGGACATGGTCTACAACAGTCTGATGTGTGAACCTCAGATAGCTGGACCTTATGCTCTGGTCCACCTTTTCTAAAAATAAATACCACCATCTGGCAGTCCATGAGCACTCTCACCAACCCCACATGTAGAGACCTGTAAACCAAGACGCAAAATCCAGATCCTTCAGCATCTCAGGGTGAACACAATCCACAACCTGCTGATGACGCACCCCTGCTACAGCTCAGAAAGGGTGGAAATGCAGCCAAGAATCTTGAAGAGAACAAGAACCAGAGCAAAGAACCAGAGCAAATTTGGTTAAAAACACACACACACACACACAAAGAAAAACATCTTCAGAGAACTAAAACTTCAGACCAAAGGAGTCCTGGGAGACTGAAACCCCTGCAACAGAACTATGACAGACAAACTAGCTAGATAAAGGGAATTTGGGTGGAGGAGCAACATGTTGCCAATGATACAGGATTATGGAGGAAGTTCACTGTGACTTAATGTCTCACTGGGGACCAGGAGGAATAGGTAAATACAGTTTACTCAGTCTGTCCGGCAACCTCCCAGGCAATCTGATGCAACTCAACACCGGTTGGTGATCGATTGCCAGCTTCTTGTGCCTCTACAACCTGATGTTCAAAAAGGATCTGATGATACAGTTACAAAGATTTTTGAAGCCTTGTGCAGCTTGAGCTTCAATAACAAAGAATAACTAATGAGGTCATTTCCAATGGGCAACATCAATGTGAGCAGTCCAAAATGCCTCTGGACACAATTGGAGAGACCTACAACCAGTCAGAGCGATGCAACATGTGACGTAGTGGTTCTTGGTCCCTTTCCAAGCAGGGCACAAATTTTCGTATCACAGCTTAACAGTACACTGAAATATGTTTGTAGCTCTCTCCACAACAACACAGACACAGGTCGGTTCTTTGAAACGGGCGTTTATTGCTTGGGCACATCTCTGCTGCATCCTCTCCTTCATGCCATCACGCTTACGCCGTGAGAACTATATTCGTAAATAAACACAGTGCAAAATATCTAAATGAGTTACAAGGCACCATGACATGAAAATAAAGGTAAACATACAATGACGCTCAGCGCCGACATGAAATAAAGAACATTTACAAATTAAGTTAATACCTCGTTGGCCGCTTGTTGTAAAGAGAGGTTTGAAGTCCATGAAAATCCTTTAGAGTCTTATAAGTTCCTTAAGGTCTCTTTACCGTCTACTTAGGCTTCAGACGTTAACTTAACTTGCACGAAAAACAGGCAAGGCCTCACGAGACGTTCGCCCTGCGCTGTATACAGTCCCACAATGAACTTGACCGTAGGTGCGCCACAAGCAGAAAATATTGGTTCCGGACAAGAAACGTACGATTTAAACAATGAACTACAGCATATGTGCTTACAACATTTTAGTAAATTAAATTATTTTACCTCTTACACAACAGAATTTAATACATCAATTTTAACCTTACTTCAAATTATTTATTTATTTATTAACTTATTTATTGCATGAAAATTCCTGACCTTTATGAATTATTTATCAGTGTATCATGAAGACACGATTTATGTAACAACACTTACAATGTTTCTGGAAACATTTGTGGTGAGAACTTGGCAATGCAATAACAGAATCTTGACCATCAATCATCATAAAGAACACACCCCAAATTAAATAAATGGTTGTGATTGGCCTGACCGGATCCAAGGCTCATGGAATTCTGTCTGAATGGAAGGACCAGACGGAGAGACGATGAAAACATGAACTCACAGATTCATCCAGTTCCCAGGCTACTAGATTTCTGAAAAAAGGGTAGAAATTTGAGATTATATCCTTGCAGAATAGATGGTCAGATAGACACAGTGATTGATTTGTTTCTTGCACATATTAAATCATGTCTCTCTGTGTGTCTGTTCCAGGTTAATGAGATCTATCAGGATCACTCTCTGGGCGCCAACATCAACGTTGTTCTGGTCAGAATCATCATGTTGTCTCCATCAAAGGTACTAAACTGTTCCACAGCTACTGAAGGGTTCTGGCCAGGACACTTTTCTGTAAATGAACTAAAGTCCAGATGTTGTAATGACTTATTCAGGAGGGACAGGTTTTATTGGTCAGTTTCACATGTTGTCAGGGCAGAGATTCTCAATAAATAATGTGTAAACTTTAGCTTTTCTCATCCACAGCTTTGTGGGCCTTCCCACTACAGACCGACGGGAGTCTGTGTTGATAGATCTCTTATTTGTTTTTGAGTTCAAACTAATTCAGTAACCCAGAACAGTTCGGCTTTGTGTACCTTTAGACTGAACTGCCACAGGAAAACAGGATCATACTGTTAGTCCTGATTTCATATAACTTCCTCTGTGAAAGTTTGTATTTTCCACCTTTCTTTCCAACTCTCTGGTTCACAACTTTGGCCAGAGCTATTATCCAATCCCCCGTGGGCTGGCAAGTTTTAAGTACTTTTGGATGTTCATTCTGCATGGTACTGCGGTGTGCTCCACAGAACTAAACTCTAAGAGAAAAAGTACAACAGAGTGTACTCACAAATAAACCAGGCAGGAACTATTCTGTAAATACAAATGCAGGTTTACTTGCAGGTTTACTCTCTGTTACAAAAAGTCTCCTCCATCAGTCCCAGGAGATGATCTCTGTGGGGAACCCCCAGAAGAGTTTGGAGAACGTCTGTGGATGGTCGTACCTCCAGCAGAGGGAGCAGAGTCACGCCGAGCAGCACGACCACACCATCTACCTGACCAGGCAGGAGTTCGGCCCCTCCGGCATGCAGGGTACTACTGCAGATACCTCTACTAATACTTCAAAAATACTACTGCTAATACCCCTACTAATACTGCAAGTTCTACCACTAACACCATTTAGCTGACCAGGCAGGAGTTTGGCCCCTCCACAATGCAGAGTACTACTGCTAATACCTCTACTAATACTACAAATACTACTATTAACACTACCTACCTGACCAGGCAGGAGTTCAGCCCCTCTGGCATGCAGGGTACAACTACTAATATCACAAATCATTTAACTAACACTACCTACCTGACTAGGTAGGAGTTTGGTCCCTCAGCATGACGAATACCACCGCTAATACTACAAATACTACTACAAACACAATCTACCTGACCAAACAAGAGTCTAGCCCCTTTCGCATTCTGAATACTACTGTAAATATTACAGCTAATACTACACGTACTGCTACTATACTGTAAGTATCTACCTGAGAGGGCAGGAGTCCAGCCTCTCCAACATGCAGCTAACAGCACCTGCCTGACCTTTCACCTGTGACCTCTGACCTCTTGATCTCTCTGCAGGTTACGCTCCAGTTACAGGAATGTGTCACTTGCATCGGAGTTGCGTCCTTGTCTTTGAGGATGGCTTCTCTTCAGCCTTCGTAGCTGCGCATGAAACAGGACACGTGTGAGAAACACAAACACACATGCCACAACTTAACATAATTGTGCTGTAGGGTTTAGAATGTACGTTGAAATAACTGCAGAGACAGTTGAGACGATATTGGACTCCCAGCTGTCAATGAAGACATAACCACAGACTCACATTAATCATGACTATAAATACTTTAACATTTCAATGCAGTGTGGTTGAAAGGAATTTGCTGTCGTTTTTCTTCATTACTTGACTGACTGTCTGTCCATCTGTCCATCTGTCTGTCTGTCTCAGGTTAGGGATGGAGCACGATGGCGAGGCGAATGACTGTGCTGATGACGTCCCATTGGGCAGCATCATGTCTCCAAGGGTTCAGGCCACGTTCCACCGATACCACTGGTCCCGCTGCAGCTGGAGGGAGCTGCACAGATACCTGGAGTCAGTACTACTAGTATTACTACAACTACTATGACTACTAGAATAGACCCTTTTACAGCCGACATCATCGAAAAGCTGCGCATGCATTTTGGCAACAGAAGTAGGGGTCTCCTCCAGTCATCCAGACAAGTTATCAAGCTGCAAATTGTTGAATCAAACGTTTTACCAGCTCCAAAATCACCAAAATGTGTAGTTGTTGCGTATATGATTCATCAGAATCGATATTCCAGGTAAGTTGTACAGAATTCAAACAGGATCATGACCATTTCAGAGCAATCGTCAGCTTCTACATCTGCAAGGTATTAAATGTGTTGACTGGACACGATCCAAACTACTTGTGTTTGCAGGGAACATGGACAAGCTGTTGTTGTCCGATGTACTTCTGTTGCCAAACTGCGTGTGAAGCTTGTTCATTGTATACAAACTGTAAAAGAGTCTATACTGACTGTAAACAACAGGAGGACTGAACTCTGTCTGTCTCTTCAGCACCTATGACTGTCTCCGTGATGACCCATTCAACCATGATTGGCCGCCTCTGCCTCAGCTGCCAGGGTTTCAGTACTCCATGGACCAACAGTGTCGCTTCGACTTTGGACCAGGATACAGTCTCTGTACTGCAGTATGTCTGTCTGTCTGTCAGTCAGTCAGTCAGTCAGTCAGTCAGTCAGTCAGTCAGTCAGTCAGTCTGTCTGTCTGTCTGTCTGTCTGTTTGTCTGTCTGTCTGTCTGTCTGTCTGACAGTTCACCCCAAAACCAATCCTCTTGCCTGTAGAACAGTTTATCCATCTGATAGTTTTGGTGTGAGTTGCAGAGTTTTGGAGATATCGGCTCTAGAGAGGTCTGCCTTTTATTTTCTTTCTACCACCAGCCGTGTGACTACACCAGTTAGCTCAGTGATGCTAACATTACAGCTCAGCCGAGGATGCCACCATTAATGTTTACATCCCACACTGTTATGAGCATAGATATATGTTTCTTTTCACAGTGGTTCGTTTGGCGGGTGTTCTTCGGTAGAAAGAAAGTAGTTCCTGCATAAAATGCTCAGAACAGCCCTGGATTATCTTGAGTAACTAGCTCATCATTTCTGGAAAGAGACTTTCCTGTTCAGTTTTTCAGATGTATTTTTGTCTCTTTTGTCTCTGAGCCTCATCTAGTTCCATTATATTGTAAAGAAGTCTCTATGACCAATATCTCCAAAACTCTGTGACGCACAGCAAAACTATCAGGATGGATAAACAGCTCCACAGGGAAGAGGAGAAATATGGAGTTTTTGGAGTGAACTGTCTCTGTAAGATTCCTGGTCATTTTAGCACATATTTAAAGAAACTATATAATCGGACTGCAACATATATGAATAAACTCAATAACTACAGGGATGATAAATGTCAAGAATCAATTTGAAGAAAGATTTTCTGTCTCAGTTTGAGAATGAAAAGTCATCCACATGGAGCCTTTAAGTGAAAACAGGACTTAAAGGTTTTCTGATGTGTTTGAGTGAGGCTGATGTGCGCAGATGTGACCTGCTGATGTGTTTTTGGGTTCGAGGCCAACAGCACATCTGTTCAGGATGTTAACTGAGGAACGTTTGATGACGTCACACAGAACACTTCCTCCGGAGGACGATTAACACAAACACATCAGATCAAACGTATCAGGAGTCTTTAATCTGATGACGTGTGTGTTCTGGGAGTCTCCAACATTTCAACATGATGATATAATTATTATAATGTTTGAGTTTCCTCTCTCAGGTCTGTGATTATACTGTTTGTGTTCAACTGATCCATTTCACTCTGTTTGGTCCTCATTGTTTTCATTTTGGCTCAGACTGAAGAATCTGAGGTTTTATGATGATTTAAAACAAATTTCTACTTTCTGGTCCTGCAGTTTGAGTGAACTTTAGTTTGTCTTGCTGTCTGTCTGTGTTTGCTGCTGATGTTTATGATTTATTTCATGTATTTTAATATAATATCTTTGTTCGTGTGTTTGTTTCAAGTACACGACCCTCGACCCCTGCAAACAGCTGTGGTGCAGTGAGTACAGCAACCCGTTCTACTGCAAGACCAAGAAAGGTCCACCGCTCGACGGGACAAAATGTGGACCGGGGAAGGTGAGGACAGGAAGTTTGATTTGTCCCAGACTGGGTGTTCAGATCTGACATCAGCAGGTTCTTCTGATGTCAGCAGTTCAAAGAAAAACAAAATCTCTCACAACACACTCATCATGTTAATCAGTGAGCTTCAGAGGTGCAGTAAGCTCCACACAATCTTATGTTTGATACCAAACATTGCATGTGCAGCTAACTAGCTTACTAGCTGCAGTAACGCTAGCTCCAGATAAACTTGTGTTAGCTTCACTGCATCTGTTCCCAGGCTTCACACTGAGATCAGGTGTGTAGGGGTTTGAGGGGGAGGATGTGGGCTCTCTCTGGCTCACTATCTGAGCTCCAGGCCAGGTTAGCTTAGCGCCGACCCCGCTCAGCTGCACTTTGTCTGCTATTTAGCTACTGTTAGCATGCTACCATGCTAAACTGAGATCACTGAACGGATGTTAAGGCGACCGTAACATTAACAGTCTTCACCATCTGGGGGAAGTGTGTTGTTTTTGGCTTATTTGGACCATTCCACTACTACAATACCTGCTAACATGACCGTAGGCTGGCTGTTTCCTCCCGGCTCCAGTATTTATGCTAAGATAGTAGGGGTGTGTGTCTCACTGACTGAGACCGATTCGATACGTATCTCGATACATGTTCAACGATACGATATATCTTAGAAATTTTTAAATGACCAACAATTCGGTTCGATACGATTCAGCTCTGTCACGATACGATTCGATATGATGCAATACAAGAAAATGCAATGTGTGAATTTTTACATTTTGATTCTATTAATGCTACATTTGTAGAGAGATATTAGTTGCAAAAAGAAATCCAGATATTTTTACTAAATCCAGTAACAGTAGAGACAGAGAGGAGACATTACAGTGGTGTTAACATAAATGAGATCCTGCAGCCTAAATGAGAATCTGAACAAACTTAAAACTGTTTAAAATCTGAGTATTTTTGCAGTTAAGATGATGTGCAGCTCAGTTTCATATGAAGAGTTCTGTGGTTCTGATCAGTGTGTTTTAACAGTGATGCTCCGTGTTTCCTGCTCTCTCAGTCACATGACGTCTCTGTGGGTCAGACTCGTGTCTCTGTTCTCTGCTTCAGACACGTTTTACATAAATGATCTGCAGTGTCTCTCATCTTTCTTATAAAACAAACTTATTCTACACCTGCGTGTTCTGACAGTTTGGTGGTGCGACGCGGTACAATGTTTCTGTCGCTGTTTTCAGCGTGGTCTGTTTTGAGCAGATGAAGAGGAGACACAGGAGAAGGGAGAACAGGAGGGAGGGACGCTTGTTTTGTGTGAGCGCGGCAGCAGGCGTTCAGTGAGAGCGGTGCAGGACAGAGGACAGGAGGAGAGAGAAAATGGAGGAAAGTTAAAACGGCACTTCATTGATGCCAAAAATTAAACATATGCGCGTCCTTATGAGATGTATCGATACGCTAGAGCTGAATCGATTTTTGTCCGATTCATGTTCAGCTTTTTACCAATACAGGCCATCCGAACCGATGCACTCATATCTAACACATTAAGGTCCGATGCATCAGATTTCGAGTGAATCATTACACCCCTATAAGCTAGGCTAACTATGTCCTGAATCCATCTCCAAGCTAAACTTCCTCATGTCTCCACGGTAACTGTCTCTTGTTGCAGCACTGTTTTAAAGGTTTCTGCATGAAGTTGACTCCTGACATGCTGAGACAAGATGGCGGCTGGGCAACATGGAGTCCGTTCGGCAGCTGCTCCAGGACCTGCGGGGGCGGAGTCAGGTTTCGGGCCAGGCGCTGCGACAACCCAGCGTGAGTGAGCTGTCAATCATCTGTGATGTCACACATCAGACCCACCAATCAGAGAGACTAACCTGTTGTTGTTCTCAGTCCAGCCAACGGGGGGCGCACCTGCTTTGGAAACAGCTATGAGTTCCAGCTGTGCAGCCAAGAGGAGTGTCCACCACTGACGGACTTCAGGTGCCTTTGTTCTGTTGTGTTCTACTTTTTTCAAATCCAACACAACAACAAGATATTTAATGTTCAAACTGATAAACTTTATTGTTTTTGTAAATACACAGTCATTCTGTTGTGACACGAACAACAAATGACAAATTAATGTGAAAGTTTTAGAACGTTCCAAAAACACCTGTTTGGAACATTCCACAGGTAAACAGGTGAACTGGTGACAGGTGACAACAAAAGTCAAATTCAGCCAAGACATTTGAGGACGTCTTCCTGGACTCTGATCAACATTTTCTGACATTTTGTGGACCAAACAACTAATTGATTAGTGGAAAAATTATTGCCAGATTGATCACTAGTTGAAAAATGGGTCCAATGTACTTAATTTTCATCTTTCACGTAATTTTCATCTTATGTAATTCTGCCTTGTTACAACTTTTACGTAGTTTTCATTTCGTTGTGTTTATTACATAATTTTCATCTTGTTACATTCATTCATTCATCTTCTGTAACCGCTTATCCGTGAGGGTCGCAGGGGGCTGGAGTCTATCCCAGCTGACACTGGGCGAGAGGCGGGGTACACCCTGGACAAGTCCCCAGTTCATCACAGGACTGACACACAGAGACACACAACCACTCACACTCACATTCACACCTACGGGCAGTTTAGAGTCACCAATTAACCTGCTGCATGTCTTTGAACTGTGGGAGGAAGCCGGAGTACCCGGAGAGAACCCACGCAGACACGAGGAGAACATGCAGACTCCACACAGAAAGGTCCTGCTGGCTCGGGTATCATTTTGTTACATCTTTTACATAGTTTTCATCTTATTTCATATTTTTCTGAGTTAGTGCCCAGTGCATCTTGGGTAACTGTCACATCAGTGAAGGCCTCATTAATGCTGAAAGGCTCATACAGGAATTTGGAGCCACATATGCTGCCATCCTGACGTCTGTCTCAGAGACTTCCCCGATTATTTCAGAGAGACGATGCAGAGACACATTGTGGACGTGTTCCAACAGTGTGTCTTTGTAGTAAAAGAGTTCAGGTACTAGACTAACCTGCCTGCAGTCCAGACCTGTCTCCCATTGAAAATGTGTGGTGCATTATGAAGCACAAAATACGACAACAGAGACCAAACAGGACTGTTGAGCAGCTGAAGTCGTATATCAAGTAAGAATGAGAAAGAACTTCACTTTAAAACTTCAACAGTTAGTGTCTCAGTTCACAAACACTGACTGAGTGTTAAAAGAACAGCTGATGTATCAATCAGTCATTGATTGGTTGTTTTTGTCTTTCAGGGAGGAACAGTGTAAAGTCTGGAATCCATTTTATGAACATGAAGGACAGAAACATCACTGGCTGCCGTACCAACACCCCGACCGTAAATACACACATTATAATACACACACTAATACACACATTATAATACACACTAATGCACACATTATAATACACACTAATACACACATTATAATACACACTAATGCACACATTATAATACACACTAATGCACACATTATAATACACACATTATAATACACACACTAATACACACATTATAATACACACTAATACACACACTAATACACACATTATAATACACACACTAATACACACATTATAATACACACTAATACACACATTATAATACACACTAATACACACACTAATACACACATTATAATACACACACTAATACACACATTATAATACACACACTAATACACACATTATAATACACACTAATACACACATTATAATACACACACTAATACACACATTATAATACACACTAATACACACATTATAATACACACTAATACACACATTATAATACACACACTAATACACACATTATAATACACACTAATACACACATTATAATACACACACACACACATTTTTTCCAACCTTAAAGATTAGATTAAGTTTCCTC
The DNA here is from genome assembly GCA_034769285.1 of Lutjanus argentimaculatus. Classification (NCBI taxonomy): domain Eukaryota; kingdom Metazoa; phylum Chordata; class Actinopteri; order Lutjaniformes; family Lutjanidae; genus Lutjanus; species Lutjanus argentimaculatus. Next base: position 141,714 of record JAWZSL010000099.1, on the reverse strand, counting down.
CCTGGTCTGTGAGTATTTTAATGTGTGTGTGTGTGTGTGTGTGTGTGTGTGTTCACATGTTAAAGTCATCAGTCAGGAATCTGTTATTGGAAGGAAACTTGTGGCCTCTCCTCCCTTTAACTCCTTAAACTCTGAAAATATTTTGATTTCCGTCTCTTTAAACTCTTCATGTTCCACCTTAAATGTTCCACCTTAAGTAGCTCTGACTGTGATGTATAATATAACAGTGTTTATTTGGTATTAAAGCTGTCATGCATCATGATATTTCCGTGTGTGTTTGCAGCTGATGAGCGCTGTCGTCTGTACTGTCAGTCGAAGGAAACGGCCGCGTGGTTTCTATGAACAGAATGGTGCATGATGGGACGCCGTGTTCGTACAGCGACGGCCACAGCGTGTGCGTCCGAGGAGAGTGTGAGGTCTTTATTTAGTTTCTCAACTTCTTTATTGGTACAAAAAGTAAAAGTATATTAAACATGAAATGTAACATGTAAATTACTTGTTAAAACATGTTTACAGTCTCTGTCTATAATCAGTGAATTTGATTCATTTTATTATATTTTATTTTAACATTTTGCTTCATATTACCATGTTTCATGTATCCAGAACATAACTGTATGAAGTACAGTAGTACAGCACAGTATAACAGACAGTGTACAGACACACACAGATACAGACACAGCTGAACATGAACAGCTTCTATTAAGACTCCAGTTTAGTTAATAAATCACACATACAGTCACTTTATCACACTTTCTATTGATCCTGCTCTGAATCTGCAGTGTTAAGTACAGCAGCAGTTATTCTCCTTTTTCATCCTGTTCACTGCAGCCCAACGCCACAAAACTCAGAGGCCACGTCGCTGTTTTCAATTTAAAAACAGATGCAGCAGGTCGAACAAGTGAAATATGAGTCGTTACTGACCGGTACACACATTAAAACAAGAGTTACATCTGTAACTGCAGGTCGAAGACTGCCAGATGTTATATCCAGTGGTGGAGATGGTACTAAACATCTGTACTCAAGTACAAGTACTGTTACATCACTATAATATTACTCAATTACAAGTAAAAGTACCGGCGTTAGAACAATATTTAAGTAAAAGTATAAAGTATTCTTCTCAAAATCTACTCAGGAAGTTGTGATGTTGATGATTCATGCAAATTCAACCAACCTCCAACCTCCATGAATTCTGCAGGATCTTGCAATGTACAAATGTCCAGCCACCGCAACATTTCAGCAAGTCTGACCAAAATTTATAGCTTCCCATGAATTCCACCAATCACAGAAGCTCTGTGAACCGTCTTACCGAGTTACTTCCACCCCGGTTATATCAAGACATTAAATCCAGAGTTGTTCCAGTACCAGTATCAGAAGTGCCTCTGATTCAGGCTAAAATTCTGGATCAGGTATCAAAAAAGAAGAGAAGAAGAGAAATAAACCCTGACATGTGATGCAGGATGAAAAAACAGTCCGTTCGTTTCTACGGTTAGAACTGTGTCCGTAGCAACGGCTACTCCGTAGCAAAGATGAGCCAACTTAGCATTATAATTCACATTAAACTGAACATGTCGCAGTCATGGCCCACACCATGTTCAGTTTAGAATTTACTTCATGTCTGTCTTCTTCAATTTTGTCAATTTCCTTGTCGTCCAGCTACTTGTGTTTTTTCACCTCTCTTTCTCTCTCCTTCTTTTTCCTCTCTTCTTCTTTTCTTTACTGGGGACTGGTCAGCCATTAACTATGAAGCCAAAGTTTCATTCTCTCCAAATATATTCAAACTGATATGGGAAAAATATTCCTTTTTTTTCTGATGGAGCAACAGAAAGTTAATGTTAACAGTTTCTTGCTGCAGGGTGTAGACGTCTTGATATGACAGGACGTGATCCGCCAGAGTCGATCAGAAGCGTCCATAGCAACGGTCTGCTATTCATAGCAACGGACTGCTATTCATAGCAACGGACTGCTATTCATAGCAACGGTCTGCTATTCATAGCAACGGACTGCTATTCATAGCAACGGACTGCTATACAGAAATAACAAGCTTTAGAATGCTGTAATTGACCAATCAGAATCAAGCATTTGACAATGCCGTGTAATAAATAATAATAATACAGTATGTAACACTCTGGTATTGGATCATTATTCTGTATCAGCTGAGATGCAAAGTTCAGGTCTCAGGAAGGAAAAAATGGTATCAGAAAATCTCTGACTAAATCACCTGAAAAGCATTGTGTGGATTTTTATACCTCCGCCTGCCGACAAACGAGGCCGGAGGCATTATGTTTCTGGGTAACTTGTCCGTCTAGCTCATTCTTGTGAACCCAATATTTCATCAAACTTGTCACAAATTACAATTTGTTCAAGCTAAACTGGAACACAGACTTTTCACAAAATGAAAACAGAAAAAAATGGCTGTTATGTTGCTCACTGACACATCTGCACCCCAACCTTCACTAACTTAGAAACACATTGTGCCTTTCTTTATTTTCCTGATAACTGTGAGGTTGAAAGACAACCACATGTAGTGATCTGTCTCTAGAAGACTCAGCTGAGACACGTTTAGGAGTTTCACCAAGTCAGTGGTGTCTCCTCCATGTCACAAAGACAGGCCACTGGTCTTTCAACTAAGATCTTCTCCTCTCCTCTCTCCTTGTTTCCTCTATCCTCATGCAGCATGTAGGCTGTGATGGACAGATTGCTTCAGACCAGCAGGAGGATCGATGTGGTGTCTGTGGAGGAGATAACTCCAGCTGTAAGATCATCAAAGGAAACTTCACCCGCAGCACCAAGAAACAAGGTCTCTGAAAAACACCTGATCAGAGGAGATAGTTCAGGTTTCTAAAGCTTTGTGTCCAACTGAAACATGTTCCAGTCAAATATCAGAGGATCTTTGACCTTATTCAGTCCAAAAAATGTTAAAGTGATATTCCACCCAAAAATGAAAATTCACTCAGTATGTCCACACCTCTATGCTGATGTGATGATGGGTGAAGATCTTCAGTTCACTAAACAATCCTGGAGTTTCAGCAGAAAACAGGGTTGCAGCCAAATCCAGTACAATGGCAGTGAATGGAGACCATGGATAAAATGTTAAAAAAAGAACACAAAACAAACACAAAATGTCTCCATCCTGCTCGTGTGGTGTAATCCAAGTGTCCTGTGAGCTGTGACATTAAAATTTAACCACAAAAGACGCCATTTACACCATGTTTTTAGCTGAAATGTCAACTGTAGCCTCTCAGACTCGAGCCAGATGCACAAGAGATCTCACAATAATTTTCACACGTGCGTCCATTAAGAGAAATATGAAGTCTCACGGTACATCGACGGCATGTTTACATCCTACCTGGGAGGCTACAGTTGACAGTTGATACAGTTGACACCACACGAGCAGGATGGAGACATTTTGTGTTTGTTTTGTGTTCTTTTTTTTTAACATTTTATCCGTGGTCTCCATTCACTGCCATTGTACTGGATTTGGCTGCAACCCTGTTTTCTGCTGAAACTCCAGGATTGTTTTGTGAACTGAAGATCTTCATCCATCATCACATCAGCATAGAGGTGAAGACATATTGAGTGGATTTTCATTTTTGGGTGAAATATCACTTTAAACTCACGGCAAGTGGATCCTTATAGATCCTTGTAGATGTTTCACCTCTTCGAACTGAAGTCCCTTGGATGAGAGACGTTTTCAAGGATCTACAACCAAGTCCACTTTCCTTTGATTGAACCTCTCCTGGATAACTATGACCTGGATGACTTGTTCACAGACATCTAATTCAGTACAGAACTTATGAACAGATAGTAAACACAGTGATGGGGATGGGTAGGATTCATTACTGATTGATGAATGATTACTGATTGATTAATGATTACTGTTCCCATGGCCTAGGCTACCTGAAGATCCTGGAGATCCCTAAAGGAGCCCGACACCTGCTGATCCAGGAGTTCAAAGGGACTCCTCACATCCTGGGTAAGAGGATGAAGGAGGAGCTTATTTCGTCCAACATGAAGGACCTCTGTAGCTCGCCAGTTTGTGTTGAACCTCGTTTTGATTGTTTTGGGCTCCAGCGGTAAAGAACCAGGAGACGGGCCACCTCTTCCTCAACGATGACGACGAGCTCCCAGAATCCCGAGTGGTGATTGAGAAGGGTGTGGCGTGGGAGTACAGCAATAGTGAGGAGCAGGAGTCCATCCAGACCACAGGGCCACTGAAGTATGGAGTCCTGCTTATGGTCAGTCCATCAACGTGGGAAAGTCCAGCATGGTCACACTGGGTCTGATTAGAGTCTAAATGAGAGGAACTGCCTCCTGACTGTGTTTGTGTCCATCAGGTCCGTTCCCATGGTGAGTCCAAGGTGACAGTGTCCTATAAGTACATCATTCAGGATCGTCTTCGGTCCTCGCTGGAGTCCAACCTGGTGCAGGAAGACGCCATCTTCTATGAGTGGGCACTGAAGAAGTGGTCACACTGCTCCAAACCCTGTGGAGGAGGTAAACAGTGACCTTGGCAGTTAGCTGTGTTATGTGGTTACCAGGGTATCAGCTGCATGATAGCTAACACTGTTGTCTGGTTGCCAGGGAAACAGTACACAAGGTTCGGCTGCAGGAGAAAGGCTGATGGGAAAATGGTCCACAGGATGTTCTGCTCCAACATCAACAAACCGAGACCCATCAGCCGCAACTGTAATGCCAACGCCTGCAGCTCGCCAAGGTAATACACTACATGTTGCCATGGTAACACACTACAGCTCACCATGCTGGTACATTATTATTTTATTGTTTGAAATCTATCCGTTCTGCCTCCTCAGCTGGGTGACTGGGGAGTGGGAGGACTGCAGCGCCTCCTGTGGTCAGACAGGATGGCAGCGTCGCTGGGTGAACTGCCAGCAGGCATCTGGCACGGGACAGCAGCAGCGATCTGTCCCCAGCAAACTCTGTGGTGAGGACCGCCCAGAGGGGAAACGACCCTGCAACCGCATCCCCTGCCCTTCTTCCTGGCGCACTGGGCCCTGGACCCCGGTACGAACAGTGAAACCAGAGGACTACTCACAAAGTCACAAAGTTATTTTACCACCAGGAGTCCTCCAAAATTATTGGACTGCTATCGGACTCCTGTCTTTCTGAGCTACCTCTAACTTCCTTCTGATTGGACTACCTCAGCTGTCTTACTGGACTACCTCTAAATTATTTCTAACTTTCTTTTTTCTGGACTAGCCTTACATTTCCCCTTCTGGCTGCCTCTACTTTCCCTCTGTTTGAGCTACTTCTATCTTGTTTCCCCTTTGGACTACTCCTAACATCTGTCTCTCTGGACTCCCTCTAACTTCTGTCTTTCTGGACTACCTCTAACTTCTGTCTTTCTGGACTACTTCTAACATTATTCTTTCTGAACCACCTCTAATGTCCTTTTGTCGGGACTACCTCCTCTATCTGTCTGGACTACTTCTTGCTTTCAGGACTACCTCTAACTACTGTCTTTCTTGAACACTTTTAACTTACATCTTTCTGGACTACCCCTAACTTCCAACTTCTGGACTGCCTCTAACTTTTGTCTTTCAACTTTCATTTTACTTCTTTCTTTCTGGTCTACCTCTAACTTTATTCTTTCTAGACTACCTCTGACTCCTGTCTTTCAGGGCTACCTCTAACTTGGACTACCTCTAACTTGTGTCTTTCTGGACTACCTCTAACTTCCTTCTTTCTGGACTATCTATCACTTCTGTCTTTCTGGACTACCTCAAATATCCTTCTGTCTGGACCACCTAATACTTCTGTCTGTCTGGACTACCTCTGTTTTTTTGGACTACCTCTCACTTTCCTATTTCTGGAATGCCTCTAAATTCCTTCTTTTTTGACTTCCTCTTTCTCTTGTCTGGACCATGACCTATATCAGCCAGTTGGGAGCAACTTCAGGACTTTTGTTGAATATGTTCCCAGATCATTAACTGATCAGTTTAGAATCTGCACATTCGAGTCTAATCAACATGTTTATGTTTGTAGTGTTCAGTATCTTGTGGAAACGGGACACAGGAGCGACAAGTTGCATGTTCAAGTCCCCAAAGTTCAGCCCGAAACTGCAGTGAGCCTCAACCAATCACAACCCGAACCTGCCAAGCCCCACCCTGTCGTGGTAGGCATCAACCAATCACATACTATACCATTGTGACAGTGTTGGGAGTTGTTTGCTGTGTGTATCTGACTGTGTTTGTCTCTCCCTGTAGGCGATCAGAAGAACTCCATCATTCAGTGGCTGTCCAGGTCCAACACAAACTTCCCAGCTCCAAAGATCTCCTCCAGTAAATCACATGGACTCTTCGTCCTCCTCCTCTCTTTGTGTGTCTGACTGTCCTGATCCCTCCTCAGTCTTCCTTTGTTTTTCTTTCTGTTGTTTCGACTCATTCTCCTGATCTGTTTGCTATTCTTCCTCCATGTAAATAATCCTCTTCCTCCTCCTGTCTTTCCACCATCTTAGGCCCGTGATATACTTGCTTTCGACTACACCTTCTCATATGCACCTCTATGCCACCCTACGCGTCATGGCTGCCTTGCATATCCTGCACCTGGTTGGAGTGATAGTTAACGTAACACATATGTGAACACATGATAAAATAGCAAATACATCGACAGCTTCAGCAGGCAGAGTTGATTGTCAATGTTACCAAAGTTTTTGTTGTCTGAATTGATGGTAGTTTAGGAGACAGAAAAGCATAAAAGCCTTATGATGTTTTCTGCAAAGGGTTTACTTTATTTATTATTATTGCTTCTTGTTTTGGGCTCATTTTGTTTTATTGGCTATGACTCAGAACCCGTAAACCGAAAGTGCCTGCAGATGCAGATAAAATCTGTCCAATCTTTACCTGAAAACTTCATGCTGGACTCACTGTGGTCAAACATCATCAACTGAGCCACTGATCCTTTTCTGTCTCCAGGGCAGCGTTGCCGTGGTGACCGCTCAGTGTTTTGCCGGATGGAGGTGTTGAGTCGGTACTGTTCCATCCCTGAGTACCGCCAGATGTGCTGCAAGTCCTGCAGTGAGGGAAACTTCAGCAACTCTGCAAACTCGAGCAACTTGAGCAACTTCAACTTTAGCAGCACAAACTCACAAACCTCCAACAGCAGGTCAGAGCGAGAACCGACCAAACAAATTCATTTTATCTGTAATGTTAATGTTTTATGTTAATGTTTTAATGTTTAATGTTTTATTTTGAAAGTCTTCCCTCAGTCTGACCTGAAAAGAAGCTCAGTGAATCTGCTGAGAGAAGTTGCAGCTTTATCACAGCAGCATCTAGTGGACTTTCTTACAGCTTCATGGAACAGACCAACATTTAATGAAATCCTCTGGTTCTAAGTTGTTGGATTAGAAACAAGAGGATTTATGAGAAATGTTTAAGTTTTACTATGAGGAACTTCAGCACCCACCTTAATGTTCAGTCTTAATGAATTCTGATCTGTTAAAGGCCCTGAAAAATGTATTTATTTTCTCAAGCTTTTTATTAAAATAAGCACAAGAGTTTCTGTCAAATAGTTTTTGTCATGTATCTGATTTCTTCTCACTGGTGTGAAATGGACTGGGCTCAGTAGAAATAATGTGATGTCATGTGTTTCTGTGCACCAATCAGGATTTAACAATATTTGAATCAAAATGGGGGAACAGTTGTGGTGTTTTACAGAGTGTTAAACTTCCAGTTAATACCATATAAGGATTATTACATCATTTAGTGATGAATCTTTAATGTTTTAGAAAAACACGTCAGATTTCAAACCACGTTGTTGTTGTGGTCTTTAAACAGTCTTGATCTAATATCACTGATCTGTTGTGTTTTTGTTTCACAGTTCATGGAGTTTAACCACGGAGACGATGACATCAGCGTCCACACTCTCCTGGTCTGACAGCAGCTACGTCAGCAGTGACATCATCAGCACTACACCTACGAGCATTACTGTAACTCCGCCCCCCACCAGCAGGAGCAGCACCGATTTCGTGTATGTGGATTACGACGACTACGACGACTATTCATCCTTCGAAGATCCCTCTTTTTCCTCGGACACACCTGATATCATTCCAGATATTATTTTTACTGCTACTTCTACACATACTCCTGATATTACTACACATACTCCTGATATTACTACACATACTCCTGATATTACTACAACTACTGCAACAACTACAAGACGCACCAGAAAAACTGCTCCACCTCATCTATTCAGGAGAAAAATTACAACTCCCACAATGCCCCCTGCTACAGTTCTCATAGTAACTGCTGAAGGTCACAGTCCAACCACCAGTGGGGACATCTGCTGTCCCTGAGTTCCCCACCACAACACTGTCAGCTGATCCTGATGACATCATCACCACCACATCTTCACCAAACAGAACATCAGGTGGGAGGAGCGCTCAAACTCAATTTAATCTGACAGAAACTGAACCGATGCCGACATCGTCGCCGCCGTCCTCCTTCATCCCGCTCTCTAAGAAGGAGAACAACTCAGTGGACGAGGTCCCATACCGGATTGTGGGATTGGACGGAGACGTCGGCAGGGGACAGCAGAACTACTTTGTGCCGCGGATGCCGCCGTTCCGTGAACGAACTCAAAACAAACGCATCCAGCAGCTGTTGAACGAGAAGCGGCGTCAGGATCTTCTGAGGAGGTCCAACAGGAGCAGAGAGGGCAGGACTGACAGAGACGCGGCGGATTATAAAACAGAAAGTTTTATTGTTCACTCACGGTGCTGCTTGCTCACTCTGTGCTAACGCTAACGAACTCTTAACGAGAAACAGAAACAGACTGCAGATGACTGATGATGATGTCACAGCAGGTTGTCTCACCTGTCACCTTCATGTCAGCAGACGGCAGCAAAGCCGTCCTGACGCCATCTTTAAAGGTTAACAACCTCCTCCTGAAACTGCTCGTCTGTCAGAGGTTCTCATGATGTTTGTACCAAATAATCCTGTTTCTGAATAAAGCAAAATCTCATTCAGCTGATGATGTCATCATGAGTCATAAACACATGTTAAAGGAACAGTTCAACAGTTTCTGAAGTCCTCTTCAGGTTTTCAGATTCACTGAAATTCACTCAAATTAAAAGTTTATTGTAAACATTTAACTGGTTCAACTTTAAAATGTGAGTTAACAGAACTGAGGCAGAATTTGACTTTTGTAAAAAACAGTTGAATTAGCTGAACTTGAGGAAACATGTCCAATAAGATATTAAGTTTGAGGACTGAAGTCAAAAACCTGCATCATGTTCAGTGTTTTCATTATTGTGAAAACGTAATTTATCTTTAAGTCTCTCACCACACGTTTCCATTTGTTTCAATCAAACTATGAAAAGAAGCATCACAGGAGAGTTTTAAAGGGAAAGTCTGTCACTTTTCATTGGTTTCATCCAGTCAGTGTTGATGGAAATCAATTCCTCTGAGCTGCTGTGCTGCCAAAGTCGGCTACATGTACCAGGATGCATTGCATGTTCTCATGTTGCTGTGTATCATCACTGTATCCGTGGAGAGTAGAAATCACCAGCGACGTCACTATGACATCACTGTGACATCACTGGTGCTGATACATTTTCTCAGTATGGCAGCGCTGGATTTATTGCTTCAAGTGACAACATGAAAAGTGACGAACCTTATCTTTAACTTTAACACAATGCATGCTGGGAACTGTGCTAATATGCTGCATACTCTGAAAATAAACGTTGCTTTGACTCATTTTTACTATAATGTGTGTACGAGAAAATAATAAGTTGGTAAAAACAGAGAAAGTTGCTGCAGTTAAATGTTGAGAAAGAAAAACTCTGGACGTAATTCTGTGTTTTTGTTTTATTCAGTGAACTAAGATTTTTCATTTTATTGAAAAAGAAACTGACACATGAACATAAAAACATTTTCAGCGTTTCTTTGACTGAGGGCACTTTTTAAATCTCAGCAGTGAAATTTTGGATTCATGTTAAAATTCAAATGATTGTTGACACATAAACACAGTGTTATTAAACAATCTTGACAAAAACAATTATAATCCATCCATCCATCTTCTGTAACCACTTATCCGTGAGGGTCGCGGGGGGCTGGAGCCTATCCCAGCTGACATTGGGTGAGAGGCGGGCTACACCCTGGACAAGTCCCCAGTTCATCGCAGGGCTGACACACAGAGACACACAACCACTCACACTCACATTCACACCTACGGCCAATTTAGAGTCACCAATTAACCTGCTGCATGTCTTTGGACTGTGGGAGGAAGCCGGAGTACCCGAGAGAACCCACGCGGACACGAGGAGAACATGCAGACTCCACACAGAAAGGCGCTGCGTCAGACGAGTTAATAAAATCACATTCTGACATTATTTCATATAAATATTATTTTACACTATGATAAACATCAGGATCATCAGACATGTCACGTGCACACACAGCTGTGGACGTGCACGGCAGCAAAAAACATTCATCTGATACTACGACTGACAGTTAATACTGTCATTAACATGTCATAGAGGCTGAATAACAACGACATGAGGCTTCTGTTTCAAAATCAAATAATTTATCAAAACATTTATTGATCAAGAACAAAAGAAAAAACAAGAAACAAACAACAAACAGAGAAGAAGATGAAATGAAGAGAAAACTGTTCATGAATTAGAATGTAAAGACCAAATAAACAACATCGGCATATTTTTACTGCTATGATTTAAATCAGCAGCATCATGTTTTATCTCCACATTAACGTCTCACAGGAGCTTTTCAGGCAGCTCATGTCCCAGAATTCAAACTTTTTTCTTTACTCATTTATTTATATGATTTTTAATCTAAATGCGTCTGTCCCATATTCTGTGTCCTCACTGCGACTCTGAACAAAATCCATAGTTAACTTTTGTTTTGAAATCCAATCAAATGTACTTCCTGTGGAAACAGAAGCTGACAGGTGAGCACCTGGCTGACATGTTGGACCCGCCCACACCAGGTGACCCTGAAGACATAAACAGCTGAAGATCATCTTTTCTTCTGGAGAACTGATTGTGTGTTGTCACCAAACAGATCAATAATTCAGTATTTTGAACCTTATTTTAAAAATAACTTCATGTTACTGTTGAATTTGTGATATCAGATATCAGAGGAGTGAAAGCTGACAGACGGATGAAACCACAGCAGCTCAGGCTGGAAAAAAGTTTTTTTGTGACCATAAATTATTTGTTTTATTGAACAAAAACTTGACCACAGAACATTAAAACACTGAGTACATATTATATCAGAATATATCCTCAGTGTGTTGGTGTTGGACCAGTTTTATACATTTTAGCAAAATGAACTCAAAATTCAAAACTTGATAACTGAACATAAATAATTCTGTCAATCTCACAAACAAACAAGTGTTTGTGTAAACAAGCATAAAGTTTTCATGTTATTTTAACAGTCTCAGTGTTTGGTGTCACTCTCATGTCTGTTTAGTAAATATGAAGCTAAGGCTGGTTAGCTTAGCTTAGCTTAGCTTAGCTTAGCATAAAGACAGGAACCAGTTGGCCTGACTCTGTCCAAAGGGAGCAAACAGCTCTCTGATGATTTTATCTGCTTTGTTTCATCTGAACAAAAACTGGAGGCTAAAATCAACATTTAACAGGAAATATTCTTTATTTTAATCCACGCATGAGAACCGTCTCCACTCTGTTGTTGTTGTGTTGATTCTTTCAGCGTTCTGGTGGATGTTTGTTCAGACTCTGATTCAGAGTTCTTGATGTTCTTTGTTGGGTTCTGTGTGGATCATGAGGAGCAGCTGCTCGTCTGTCAGTACATGAGTCACAGTGGGAACAGCTGACGCCTTTAAACCTGTTTGTTTTCCTGCTCCATCACATCCAGATGAGACAAGAATCCGACATCTTTCATCTCTTTAACTGCGGCTCTGTTTCTCTTCTGAAAATCACATTAAAAAATATTTTGGCTCTTTAGTCTTCCAACTTTATTTTGGACGAATAAAGTCATAAAAACCAAGATGGACAAAAAAGAACAAAACAAATAATAAAACTCAATAATAGAAGTGACTGTCAGGATTTGTACTTTGTGAGGTTTTGAGTCGAGTTAATTTTTCTAACAAAACTCATTGAAATTCTTTCCAAAAAATAAATTCAGCCTCTTTTTCCTCCACAATAATCCCATATTGAAAATTTTTGGGCTGCAACAAATGAGTGTTTTCATTATGAATTAATCTGGATTATTTTCTTGATAATTATCTTATAAAAGGTAAACATGTATGTCTCAGTCTCTGCAACACAACCTGTTGAAAAGTTTTGCTTTGATTCAGTTTACTGAGATTTCAAACAGAGAAAAGAAATGGAAGTAACTCAAAATCACTAACAGGATTAATTGATTATAAAATAGTTTTGCATTAATGTTTGTAGTGCGTGAATATGTTGATATAAATCAGAGGTAGAAGAAGTTCTTACATCTTCAGTAAAATATCCTGAACTAACTTTAGACACATATTTATATTGGATTTTTATTTATTAGGCTATTTTATATTTTGTATCAGGCCCAGGCATAAGAGGAAAACATAATGGAGAAAGTTTTTTATTTTGAATTTTGAGAATTAAGTTGAAAGGTTTTAAATGCAAGATTGAACTAAATCAGTTGTAATGATTTATTAGATATATTGTACAGTGTTTTTAGCAATTAACATAAGATGAAATATTTGTATTAATTATTTTAATCTGTAAAGTAGCTGCAGTCTGATAAATGTACAATATTTACCCCTAATAATGAAGCCAGACTGGAATAGAAACGTGACAGAAAATAGAAAGTAAAAGTTTTTGATTACAGTACAGTATTTGAGTAAATGTACTTTACTTTACTTACTTTACTTTTCAGCCCTGTATGACATGTATCCAGTGGATTTCTGCAGCCTGAGACTCGCTGCCTGTGAGGACAAACTCAGGGCAGCAGCAGAGGATACTCAGTGCCTGTCGGTATAAACTCCGGGCAGCAGTGACCCTCTTTCTGTCCTTGACGGTGTTCAGCAGAATCAAAGATGGCGGCCGCCGTGGTTCGGAGCCTGGGCTCCAGTTTGGCCAAAAACCTCCGAGAGATCCGAATCCACGTCTGCCAGAAGTCCGCGGCCAGTCAGGGGGCCAGGTGAGCTCTGAGGGCGGCCTCAGGAGGCGGGAAGAGCCGCTGATTAATCAATACATAAATATTAATCGATACGACCAAAGATCTGTTAGCCTGTTAGCCTAGCATCATCATAAAGAATGACCTGAACACTGCCAGCAGCTAACAGCTAACGTCAGAATGACCGCAGAGCAGCTAGCTGTTAGCTGTTAGCCGTTAGCTGTTAGCCGTTAGCTGTTAGCCGTTAGCTGTTAGCTGTTAGCCGTTAGCTGTTAGCCGTCCACACAGAGCAGAATGATTTTTATTCATAATTAAAGTTTTAATGAGTTATAAACAGAACAGTTTTATTGACATTTTAGTTCATTTTGACTGAAACGATCAGAGAACAGAAAATAATCATTCAGTCACAGTTCATGTTTATTATTAATGCTGATTAACTCATATTAACACTGAAACATAACTCATTACATTTAAAACACAACATCTGTTTAAATTGATTATTTTTTGAAGGTGTCAAACTCTGATAATTCATTTTTCATTAACATAATCAAGTGTTTGTTCTTACGTGCTACTTTTCATAAACTGCTGACATATTTGTTTTCTTTGCACTATAATGAATAATTCTGGTTCATATTGTCATTTCAGTTGTTATTTGTTTGTGTCTTGTTTGTTGTTGTTGTTGTCCTTCCTGACCTCCTGCTTCACTTGTAAACATTTACAGTCTTTAAACTTTTCCAGTGTTTTGTTTCTATTCAGTTCAACTGACTTTACTGGCATTAATGTCGTGTAAACAATACTGTCAAATCATCTTCAGTAACATAATTAAAACATTTCCTCTGTTTTAGGGATTCACAATAAATATTCAAAGAATACACTGTAAAACTATAAAAGTTAAAGTTTCTGTTTAATGAACTTTGCTATAAAAATGGAACATTTTAGAGTCAGACCTGAGGGGTGAACTACAAAGTGAGATTAATGTGTCAGCAGCTATGTTGAGTCTAAATCCAGGATTTTCAGTGTCATGAAGGTGTCTCTGTTTTAACCTGTTAGATCACCATGGTAACTGATGCTGAACTCATCACCTGGTCTGGAGCAGGTTATGTTCTGAGTTTCAGATTAAATCGTTTGTAAAAAGCGCCGCTCTTTATCTAATTATTGTCCTAACGAGGTTGTTAATGATCGATACAGATTATAAACTGAGGGAAGACATTAAAAATGAAAAGTTGCTGAGCTGTATGTTCGTAACATCACCGAACAAATCTGTATAATGTAGAAATCTAACATCGTGTCACAGCAGCATGAACTGTAGCATCTTGTTGTCATGGTAACCTCTGTTTGGTGATGCAGAGTCATTTTTCCTGTTTGTTTCAGGTCATATTAACACTTTAAATAATCCACACAGTAAAATAATGATGAAGCAGCTACAGACACTTTGAAGACTTTTGACTTATTGTCCATGTTGCAGCTCAGAACACTGATTAGAAAATTCATCATCATTTATCAGAACATCTTAAATCAGTTTCACTCATTTTACGTTGGTTTGGTCACAAACTTCAGTGATGTCCACGTCTCTGTCATCATGGGACAGTGTCAGACTGACAGCGTCATGTTTAAATCTGCTGTATGAAGTTTTATTCTTTAATGTGCAGTTTTCATGTTAGAAATAAACGGCAGCATTAAGATCACATTTAGTTGATCAGTCATTTTCTGACAGCATTCTTCTTCTCCTGCTTTATTTGCAGCATCCATGTTGCTTTTTGCCGTAATATATTTTGTATATTTTCCACAGCTCCTAATTATAACAACTTGATCAGTTTTGACTGAAGTGTTCGGCTCGTGATCGCTTCACTTTGTGTAGAAGAAGAGTCACATGACGCAACAAACGCCCCTTTTTATGTGAGCGCGCACAGAGTCTGAAGAAGAAAGTCTGAATTAACAAAGACAGTTAATAACCACCGTCATGATACCAGTTATTATCTCTGACTGGAGGTTCAGGCTTTGTCGATCCAGATCATGTAAAGAAAGTCTGGTTGTGTTGAGCTTCCTTCGTAGTAGGGGTGTGTCATCTTAGGCACCTCACGATTTGATTCGATTACGATTCAGGGTGCTACGATTATCACGATTATCACGATTATCACGATTATCACGATTATCACGATTATCGATGCATCTTCTCCCCATACAGGATTTCTTTTAAACAAAGTATATTTGTCAGCATCCATTAAATAAAGTAAACAAACAAATTTACCTCCATTATCTTTTATTTATATCAGACCAAACGATCCAACACATTTCCCACAACAAAAATCTGCTCTTATTACATAAAGTGCCTTTAGAAATAAGACTTCTTTTAAAAACTTCAAACTTATACAGTACTGTTCTATATACATACATTAGATCATTATACACTGCACAGTATAATACACAACTACACTCTGTAGTCTGGCTCAATGTCCCGCCTACAGCACATCTGATTGGTTAGAAGTTATGGGTAATCAATCAGCACAGACACACTGTGTCATAGGGTGAGACAGAGCTGCACCGGTGATCAGAGAGGAGCTGTGTAGAAGTTAAGACAGCTGATATCACCAAAGTTTCAATAATTATCACAGTCTTATGATCTGTTTCCATGACGACAGCATAGTTACATCAGTGAAAAAAGTCATGGTCTGGATTTCACTCAAGACGATGTGACAGATTTTAAATCAGTCGCTCTTCACAGAGATGCGCTGCACACAGCAGCATCTGTCCTGTCTGTTCACTGCAACTCTGCATTGAGATTTCAGGTATTATAACTTATACAAAAGTAACAGTGACAGTAAAACTATGATGCTCACACGTAGTCCGCAGATCACATGTGTGCTGAACCGTGGAGGGCGATCCGTACGGGACACGGATCAACTGCGATCCGTTGCGCCACTAATTTCAACCCTGAAGAATGAACCTCACGCTCAGTGACAGTAGCCAGCGAGTTAGCTGCCGTGTTGGCTAACATTCTGTTATGAGTCCGTCCCTTAAAACTGTCCGGGCGGCTTTTTTCGTTCCGGCCAACTTCCAGGTGCTGCGGTTGTGTTTCTGTGATTTCACTATCATGGAAAATAATCGATTTTTGAACATTTGTTAATCGTTATTGATCGTCACGTGTCGCATCGCGATGCATCTAAGATTCGATGTATTGGCACACCCCTACTTTGTAGTACACCCCTCTGTTCTTTGGTTTTGTCGTCATGGTGATGTCAGTTAGATCTTGAGGATGACATCATCAGTCTGAGACTTTCTTCCTCTCAGCTGTTCAGAGACTACAGATCCCATCAACGTCTTTATTAAATACAAACGTGAAAGTGAAAAAAATCCATATTGTGCATCTTTAGATTATTAACATTTGTTGTTGGACATGAGCATCATTTCATCCTTAATATGTCCATTAAATCTGTGTGTCAGTCTATACTTCCAGTTAATGTATATGTCCAATCAGTCTACATGTCCAATCAGTCTACATGTCCAATCAGGCTATATGTCCAATCAGGCTATATGTCCAATCAGGCTATATGTCCAATCAGTCTATATGTCCAATCAGTCTACATGTCCAATCAGCCTATGTCCAATCATGTCCCAAACATGTGGCAGATTGAACTAAAGTTGTCTTTTGACTTGAAATACTAATTGATTATTTTCTTCAAAATGAGAAACTGAATATTTGTGGTGATGTCACGAGTCATAGGACAGCTGGCTCCTCCTCCTGTGATGTCACTCTGTACTGACTCTGTGTTGGTGTCTGTCGTCTGTCTGTCTCTGTGTATATTTCTGTCTCACAGAGACTTTGTGGAGCAGCACTACGTGAGTCTGAAGAGGTCCAACCCGGACTTCCCGATCCTGATCAGGGAGTGTTCTGGAGTCCAGGCCAGGGTCTGGGCCAGATACGGTCAGTCTGCACCACGCTCACCTCTTAAAGGTGCATTACACTCTTTTAGCATCATGATGTGTCAGTCAACAGACGAGTTAACAACCAAACAGACAGATGGAGGCTCAGCAGGTCCAAACTTCAGCTGTGTAAAGTCACAGTAGTTTATAAAATAAAACCAGTTTCCAGCTGTTTGTATCTCTGCAGCTGTTCTCATATGGAGATAGATTTGTGTCTTTATTATTAAATCAAAAAAAAAGTTGCTTTAACCCCAAGAAATATTTTCAATTAAAAAAAAACTTCACTTCAATCAAAGAAAAAAAGTGTTTGAATGCAAAAAAAAAAAAAAAAAAAAAAAAAAAAATTGAGACCCAAAAAATTGCATTTGAACACTTTTTTCTTTGATTGAATTTTTTTTTTTTTTTTTTTTTTTTTTTTTTGGATTGAAGTGAGTTATTATTTGATTGAAAATATTTTTTTTTGATTGAAGTCATCTTTTTTGTAATTGGGCCATATTATGGGTAGGTCATTTGTGTCTTTATTATTCAATCCCAAAAAATATCACTTAAATATTTTCAATTAAAAAAAACTTCACTTCAATCAAAAAAACAAAAACATTTTCAATCAAGAAAAAAGGTTTTGAATGCAAAAAATATTTGAGACCCAAAAAATTGCATTTGAACACTTTTTTCTTTGATTGAAGTGCAAAAAGTTTTGAAGTTGTTTTTTTTTTTTTTTTTGATTGAATCATTTTGACACAAATATCACGCAGTGGGCGGATGCTTCCCCATTGGTCAGACATGTTTGAGTGACAAGTGTCTACACCAGTGACGTTTGACACAGGAATCTCTATCTAGAACAAGCGAGTCGCCATTTGCAATGTACAGGTATGTGGTGAAAATCCGTCTTCCATCCACCCTATGGATACGCACAAACCTTTAAAACGACAGCATTTTTTAACATAGATCATACTGTCAAAGTACACAAAATAATTGCAACAGGAGTCACGGGAAGAGTACAAGATAAATGGGAAGATTTTACAACACAACACAGTACTGAGGGCATGGACTTGTTGATTTACAGTTATTTTCCTACCATTTGTGTACTGAACAGTAAAATACAGATGCACTGATCTGCGTTAGATCGTCACTGTTTAAAAGTACGTCTTTGTCATCATGTGTAGTGTTGTATGGGGCTGTGATGTAGTGGTCTATTTGGCCACAACCTCGAGAAAAAGCCGTTAATGAGCACGTTCGGGTTATTTTGCAAGATAAACTAAGGGGAACCAGTTGTTTTAGATGAGCTAAAACAAAATGTTACCTGGATGCTGACGTCATTAATCAGTATAGGTTTACTGGGGGTAAATGTGAGAGCTTGAGTGGCTCCCGGTGCACAGCGCTGCACTTGCAGGTGTTGATAGTTTTACTCAGGTGAGATCGAGCCCAGCCCAGCGCAATCTTGAAAATATTATATTTTCTTAAATTGGTGTTTTCATTGGTGTCTGTTATGTAGCGCTTCCTTATACAATAATTTTCGCCGCAGTAGATATGAAATGCGACATGAAAATCCCGAGTAAATATGTTTGTGAATGGTGACAGGAACACCGCTGCTGAACTCAACACACACACACACACACACACACCCCGACAGTAACCATAACCCTCAACCATATTCTGCCAGAGCTATTGACCGGAGCATGGATTCAGCCTCCGGGATGAATACACACTGTACTGTCGCACTGCAACGTGCTTCAAACTTGCTGTAAACATGCTGAGCGAGACTTTCACTTTCACTGTGCGCGACTTTTTATTATCTCCTTTTACAAACATGTCCACATCCTTGAAGTAAACAAACCCCTCGGTGTACATTTGAAAAGGCATCTAATGTTGTCTGTGGAAAAAAAAATGCTGTCGTTTTAAAGGTTTGTGCGTATCCATAGGGTGGATGGAAGACGGATTTTCACCACATACCTGTACATTGCAAATGGCGACTCGCTTGTTCTAGATAGAGATTCCTGTGTCAAACGTCACTGGTATAGACACTTGTCACTCAAACATGTCTGACCAATGGGGAAGCATCCGCCCACTGCGTGATATTTGTGTCAAAATGATTCAATCAAAAAAAAAAAAAAAAGACTTCAAAACTTTTTGCACTTCAATCAAAGAAAAAAGTGTTCAAATGTCTTTGAAGATGTTTTTTTTTGATTGAAGTTTTTTTAATTGAAAATATTTTTTTTTGATTGAAGTGATATTTTTTGGGACTGAATAATAAAGACAAATCTATCTCCATATTCTCAGTGTTTTAATACAATCTGAAATATTCAAACTTCCTACAGATTCAACATTTAAAATAATTACACATCAGCTAGTTTGGGCTCAGGGTGGAAATCTGGTTCCTCACGATTCGATTGTGTTTGATCGACATTTTCTGACATTTCATGGATCAAACAACTAATTGATTGGTGGAAAAAATGATGGTGAGATGATTGATCACTAGTTAAACTAGACTGACAGAATCTAAACGAAAGATCAGATCTGATCATGTTTTATTAAATTCAGGTTGATTTTAAGTGAATTTTCACTAAAACTAACAGAATAAAAGTTTTTCTTTCATGTTCTGGTGATGTTCAGAATATTATCAGTAAATATCTGTGAATAATAATAATAATAATAATAATAATAATAATAATAAATGATGCTGTTTGTGTTTTGTGTTCAGATTTCGGTAAAGAGAGCAGCGTCTCAGTGGACAACATGTCAGCTGATCAGGTGGCCAAAGCTCTGGAGACTCTGGTTCAGTCCAAACCTTAAACCACCCCCCCACCCCCGGGTCTGCTGGCAGTGGTTCAGTCCAGGATCGACTCACCTGCTTCATGACTTCACTTTGGATGTAAATGTGTTGATATGAATAAACCATTAATAATAAATGTCATTAATGTCACTCAGCTGCGTCCTCCAGAGTTTTTCTTTATTTTCTCTGGACTGTTGGAGGGTTGACTCAGTTTGTAAGTCAGTTTTTAAGGAGTTTCACAAGTTTTTACTGATTTTATAAAGAATTTTAGTGGGAATTAAGGGCAGTTTGTTGGGTTTTAGGCAGGTTTCACCGTATTTTAAGGGTTTTATTTGAATTTAAGGTGGGTTGACTGAGTTTTAAGGAAGGTTTTAAGGGGGTTTAGAGGGTTTTACTGATTTTACAAAGGATTTTAGTCTGATTTAAGAGGAATGTGTGGGGTTTAAAGGAGGTTTCCCTTTTTTAAGGGATTTAATTTGGCTTTAATAGTGTTTTAATGGATTACAGGCAGGTTTGAGAGGCTCACAGGGGATTTTACTCTCTTTAAGGCATTTATAGGGAAATTAGCAGGTTTTAAGTTTCACTGGTGTGTGAGGGGTTTTAGTGAGTTAAAAGGAAATTTTACGGATGTTTAGGAGGAATTTTAAAGGATTGAAATGGTTCTGAAACAGCTGCATTTAAACCCAAATGTTTACATGTTCACATGGAGACTCATATTTTTAAAATATGAAGTATTGTGTGTGTGTGCAGTCCTTTACTTCCTCCATCTGTGTTTTTAATATTTGATTAAATCTGTCTGATAATAAATCTGTAGAATGAACCAGAAATGACAGTTTGGTGCAGCAGGAACACCAGCTGGTCCTGGAGAACCTTCAGCAGTGACTGTGTTGACCTGCAGGGGGCAGCACTGCTCTGAACCACCTCACAGCATCAATACTGCAGAGCGAGATGAAGAAATGACTGAATGTTAAATATTCTTCAGTTCCTGCTTTACAGTTTAAATAATTTAGAGAAAAGCTGCTCATTAAAATACGTTTATCTTATTAAAGATATTAATGAGTCATTATGATGAAAAACAACATGATGACAGAGAGAAATAAAAAGATAAAAACTGCTTTTAATCATCAGACTGTTGAAGAGTTTCTGTGCAGCTCTGCTCCTCCTGACAAAACTTTATGGAACATCTTCAAACAGAAAAGAGCTTTAATGTCTGTATAATGTGAGTAACAGAGTCTTCAGGCTCCTCCTGCTTCTCAGATTTAAAGGACTGAATGAAGATTTTCGGGTCATTTTTAAATGCCATAAAAGTTGCAGCAAATTGAAAAACATCTGATGTTCCTGAAGGACACTGTGATGATTTGGGATCATGTGAAGCACCTTGAATTGTGCTCATATCTGTAATTATAATATTTAGTTTTATTTTTTTTAATCGAGGCAAAGAGAAATGAGATTTACAGCAGAGAACAACAATAAACAGACATGATGTAACTGTCTTAATGTACAGGATAATGTCACAGTACAACACATAATAAGACGCAGCACATTAAAGTGTTACTGACAAAAATAAATTCAAACAGACGTAAAAATGTGTTAAATACACTGAAAAAGACTTGTAAAATATTGCACATGATCTGAGATAAAGATATAAATATGTAGACATTTTAAAAAGAGGAATTCAATTATTATTATTATTATTATTATTATTATTATCATTATTATTATTATTATTATCGTTATATTATTATTATTAATGAAGTTGTTCCTTTCTTAATATTTAACTCGTTAAGAATAAAGATTTCAGGTGTTGAAGCTGGTTCTCTGACTGCGGCCTGCAGGAGGCGCTGTGACCGGAACCTGTTTCTGCGAGTTATAACTGAGCAGGAAGTGACGTAAAATCACAACAGAACGAGGAGATCTGCAGAAGACGCTAACACGGAGAGAAGCTAACTGCTGTTTCCAGCGGATCAACAGTTTATAAAGTCTGAGAGGTTCAGGTGCTGCCTTCAGGTGCTGCCTTCAGGTGCTGCCTTCAGGTGAATCGGAGGACCGCCGCTCCGCTGAGATGCCTGAAAGTGAGTCTGCAGCTCCTCACGTCATTTATTAGCATGCTAACAGACTGTTAGCCTGCGTTAGCACCGTGCTAACCGTCCTGTTACCTAAACACAGACAACAGAATCGGTGTTAAATGATCCAGATCAGAATAAACATGACCGTTAGTGTCTGTTCAGTCTGATCATGAAGCTCAGTTAGCTTAGCTTAGCTTAACTCAGCTTACCTGAGCTCTCGTCTCCTCAGATCAGTCCGATCACATCACACCAAACTCCATTCACTTTTTTCCAGTTTTAAGCTGCCGAGCTCGTCAGTAGAGACTCGGAGCAGAAAAGACACGATGAGCAGGATTTTAATGTCAGACTGAAGTCTGTGTTCACTTCCGCGTCACTGCTGAGAGTCTGTGAACTACTGACCGAATAAAACTACAGACACGCGATGAGCACTCCTCTGCTCTCTTCCTGGTGCTGCAGTGATGGTACATTCATCTCTTCCAACCAATCAACATTTGTTTAGTTTTCATTAAGTTTGATCTTCATTAAGTGTTGACGTCATTTTAAATCAAAACGTGCTGCTTCTCTGAATGTCTCTCATATTTAACTGATTATTCTTGACAAGCACTGTGAATACGTTAATTTAAACAAAATAAAATCTGACTTACAATTTTGTTTTTTATGCTCTATTTTCTTACATTTTGTGGCCCAAACAAATCAGTTGATCAATAAAATAACGGTCAGATTAATCAGTGGTGGGCTGATGCATGTTTTCAGTGATTGATGTTGATATTAAAGAGCAGATGGCTGATACATATAACACTGACATCAAAACAAAGATAAATCATATAGAATTATATTAAACATGTACATTAAAATGTAATAAACATGATCATCTCAGTCAGTAACATGTTGATTCAGACGGATCTTTAATTAATAAATGAATCATAAACACTCTGTTGTACAGGAGGTTTCAGAAGGTGTCTGATGTTTGACTGCATCATGTTTGACTCACCTGATGAATTCTGTGTCAGTCTGCCATTGGTCACTTGTGTCAGGTGGCCTCGCAGCATCTGATCTCTGCTTTTTCAAAATCCAGGAAACTGCAACAACCTGAAATTGACAAGTTGGCACCTGGTCGCTAACGGTACAAATATAGCTTTTCTTTTGTGGTGGTTTAGACATTGTAACATCAGGGTTCTCTTCCCAGCGTGCAAATGTTCCACCAGAACAAGTTACTGTGATACGATTTTACTGCAGCACCATCGCTGCTTCCTGGACTTAGCTCCGCCCAAGTCGATTGTGATTGGTTAAGAGACATATAAATGAGTCACAGCATTTACCTGCTATTACAGATTGATCAGTGTGGTTTCCATGACAATCTTTCTTCTCAGTGCACTGCAGCGCCCCCTGCTGTCTGTCTGTCACTAAGGTGTTATGTGTGTTTTCAGCTGAGAGTTACTCCAACCCTCTGGCCCCTGAGGGCCACGAGCTGGACGACCACAGAGCTGCTGCTCAGTGAGTACAACACACACTCTGTCTGACTGTGTGCACGTGTTATGCTGTGAGAGAGTGTGTGTTACAGTGTGTGTATTAACCTTGTGTGTTTCTTCAGGTCCAAATTGACCAATGACGACTTCAGGAAGCTTCTGATGACACCACGGGCGGCGCCCTCCTCGGCCCCGCCCTCCAAGTCCAGACACCATGAGTGAGTTTAACTCTGAGCACTGAGGAGGAGGAGGAGGAGGAGGAGGATGATGATGATGATGAAGGAAGTGACTGATTCCTTTGTTTTTCCCAGAATGCCAAGGGACTACAATGAGGATGAGGATCCTGCAGCAAGGAGGAGGAAGAAGAAGAGGTGAGAGCTGATTGGATCATCACAGCTCAGAGAGGCTGCAGGTGGTTTTGTTGCCAGGCAACCAGCAGAGACTCCACCTCCTGTTGTCAGTCTTTTAGATTTGTGCAGATGTGATGTGGACAGAGTCAGGGTAGCTGTTTCACTTTGTCTCCAGTCTTTATGCTAAGCTAAGCTGACTAGCTGCTAACTGTAGCTTAATATATATTGTACAGACATGACAGTGAAATCAATCTGAACATCTTTAGTTTCTTTAGCAGCTAGCATGCTAACTCAGTCCCCCCAGTACCACCTGGAGGCTGTTGATCAGAGCACCAGCTGATCTGATCATGTTATTGATTATTAATAATTGACTTGTTTTGTCGTAGCTACTATGCTAAACTACGTCAGCAGGAGATGGAGCGAGAGAGAGAGCTGGCCGAGAAATACAGAGACCGAGCGAGAGAGAGACGAGACGGAGTCAACAAAGACTACGAAGAGACGGAGCTGATTAGCACCACCGCTAACTACAGAGCTGTAGGACCCACCGCTGAGGCGTGAGTAATGCTAACACTGCTAACAGTACGGCTAACTGCAGAGCTGTAGGACCCTTCACTGAAGCATGAGTAATGCTAATGTTAACTCTGCTAACAGTAGAGCTACAGCTAACTATTTTATCTGTATTTGTAGGCTCTGTTTTTGTATCTTAATAGTTAACTTTTTTTTATTTCTGTATTTGTTGTTTATATTTATGTAAATTTGTTGTGTTTTCAGAGATAAGTCTGCAGCAGAGAAGCGTCGTCAGCTGATCCAGGAGTCCAAGTTTTTGGGTGGTGACATGGAGCACACTCACTTGGTGAAAGGTCTGGACTTCGCTCTGCTGCAGAAGGTCAGACATGTGTACATGAAGAACCTTCTTCATGACATCAGTGACTCTATTAGCCATCCTCTAAGCCCCTCCCCCTTTTTATTCTGGACTCCAATAAGTTGGCTAGCAAAGCGTAGAGAGCTAGTTGCTAATGATCGCTAGCTTGCTAATGATTGATGATGATTAGCTAACATGAGTTAATATAAGATCAGACTCGTTTTGTTGGTGAATGTTTTCATCCTGCAGGCCTCACACTCAGATCATGTGACCCAACGAGTGTGTGTTTGTGCATGTGTGTGCGTGCGTGTGTGTGTGTGTTGCAGGTGAGAGCTGAGATCACCAGTAAAGAAAAAGAAGAAGAAGACATGATGGAGAAAGTTCAGAAGGAGGCAAAGTATGAAAACACTTCTTATCTAATGTTTCACTTTTTATTTAAATTATAATAATTTAATATATCAAATATCAAAGTTCTGTTTCTAGTTTAACAACATTAAATCAATCATGTTTATAACAAACATCCTGATCAATATTCAGATAAAATGATTTAAAAAGTTGTTTGTTGTTTGTCAGACTTTGTTTTCCACTGATGACCTGATGAATGTAACTCATATTAATGATGATTAATAATCTAATAATCAGAAAGTGTAGTTATATTGATCGACAGCTGTGATCTGTTCACCACCTGTCGCTCACCTGGGTGATGTCACAGATCCTCCGTGTAGATCAGGAGTGTCAAACTCAGTTTCATTTTGAGCCACATCAGCGTCAGGTTTGCCCTCAAAGGGCCAGTTGTAAATGTAAGACAACACAATTGTATCTATATCACATAATTACCTCTGCATTTGATTAATATTGATTTTTATCACAATTATAATGAGCTCTAATAGCAAAAATCTAGGAAAAAATCATGGCCAGTAGACATTCAATTTTGCAACATTTTTGTATTAAAAAATGAAACAGACAAAGTTGTGTCTGTGAACAAACTTTAAAAGTGTTTGAACTATTAGTATTTTTGCAGTAAGATGATCAGCTGCTCAGTTTCATATGAAGAGTTCTGTGGTTCTGATCAGTGTGTTTGAACAGTGATGCTCCGTGTTACCTGCTCTCACAGTCACATGACGTCTCTGTGGGTCAGACTCGTGTCTCTGTTCTCTGCTGTCAGACACGTTTTACATCAATGATTTGCAGCAGAGTTTCTCATCTTTCTTATAAAACAAACTTATTCTACACTTGTGCGTTATGAAAGTTTGGTGGTGTGACGCGGTACAATGTCACTTCTGTCGCTGTTTTCATCGCGATCTGTTCTGATGAAATGACGAGGAGACACAGAGGGAGGAGGGAGCACTTGTTTTGTGTGAACGGGGCAGCAGACGTCCAGTAAGAGCGGTGCAGACAGAGACAGGAGGAGAGAGAAAACGGAGGAAATTTACAGCTGCAGCTCCTTGATGACAAAAATGAAACATATGTGCGTCCTAATGAGATGTATTGATACACTAGTGGTGCATCGATTTGTTTCCAATTCATGTTCAGCTTTTTACGGATTCAGGCCGTCTGAACCGTTACACATTAAAGTCCGATGCATCAGTTACACAACTAATGATGCATCTAGCTACTAAATGACTTCAGTATGTGTGTAAAAGGGATGCATTCTGGGACATGTAGTTATTGGACACCATACTTCTGTAATGCAGTTTACTTGTATGATGCAGATTATATTTTTTGCAACTTCTCGCGGGCCACATAAAATGAGATGTTGGGCCGGATTTGGCCCGCGGGCCTTGAGTTTGACACGTGGTATAGACAGATGTTCCATTCTGCTGCTTTTTTATGATCAGCTCAGTTACAACAGAACAAACAGCAGCGTGAATACGAACCAGATAATTAAACTTTATTTATAATCAATATTAACAACAGCGGAACAAATCTGTCTGTCCTCTCTGTCTCTCTCTCTGTCTCTCTCTCTGTCTCTCTCTGTCTGTCTCTCTCTCTGTCTCTCACTGTCTGTCTGTCTCTGTCTCTCTGTCTGTCTCTCTGTCTGTCTCTCTGTCTCACTGTCTGTCTCTCTCTCTGTCTCTCACTGTCTGTCTCTCTGCCTCTCTCTGTCTTCTCTGTCTGTCTCTCTCTCTGTCTCTCACTGTCTGTCTGTCTCTCTGTCTCTCGTCTGTCTCTCTGTCTCTCACTGTCTGTCTCTCTCTCTGTCTCTCATGTCTGTCTCTCTCTCTGTCTCTCTCTGTCTGTCTCTCCTCTGTCTCTCACTGTCTGTCTCTCTCTCTGTCTCTCACTGTCTGTCTTCCCTCTGTCTATCTGTCTATCTGTCTGTCTCTCTCAGGAAAGACGTGGAGCCAGAGGAGAAGATTGAGTTTAAGACTCGTCTTGGTGAGTTGAGTCACTTGTTTATGGACGTTTTTAAACTTAGTAAATCTGTGAGAGTAAAGGAACGTTCTGTCTGTGTTCTTCTGTAACCTCCTGCTAATCCCCCCCCCAGGTAGGAACATCTACCGTGTGGTGTTCAGGTCAGGTCAGGTGGAGCGGAACGAGCTCTTCCTGCCCGGCAGGATGGCGTATGTGGTCGACTTGGACGATGAGTTCACTGACACGGACATCCCGACGACTCTGATCCGCAGCAAGGCTGACTGTCCCAGCATGGAGGTACTGACTCACCTCTGACACACCTGTGACACACCTGTGACACACCCAGGTCTGACACACCTGTGACACACCCAGGTCTGACACACCTGTGACACACCCAGGTCTGACACACCTGTGACACACCCAGGTCTGACACACATGTGACACACCCAGGTCTGACACACCTGTGACACACCCAGGTCTGACACACCTGTGACACACCCAGGTCTGACACACCTGTGACACACCCAGGTCTGACACACCTGTGACACACCTGTGACACATCTGGGTCTCACACACCTGTAAAAAACCTGTTCC
This sequence comes from Lutjanus argentimaculatus, assembly GCA_034769285.1. NCBI lineage: Eukaryota > Metazoa > Chordata > Actinopteri > Lutjaniformes > Lutjanidae > Lutjanus > Lutjanus argentimaculatus. Next base: position 114,230 of record JAWZSL010000099.1, on the reverse strand, counting down.
TCCGGCTCCATGAAGATGATCACTGTTATTGATTATATATTCTTGATGCGTCTCAGGCTCAGACGACTCTGACCACGAACGACATCGTGATCTCAAAGCTGACTCAGATCCTGTCCTACCTGAGACAGGGAACACGACACAAGAAGATCAAGAAGAAGGACAAAGGTAACTGTAAAGAGGACACGTTCTGGGGTTCCACTAGAGAACCTTTATTTGATTCACTGTTTAAAACCATCCTTATTTATGTTGTACTGGCCCTTTATTCTCTGTCTGAGAGCAGATGGATCCACCTGTTTTCACGTCTGGACCTTTTTTCAACTAGTGATCAATCTGGCAGTAATTTTTACACTAATCAATCAGTTGTTTGATCCATAAAATGTCAGAAAATGTCTCTCAAAGTCCAAAATGACGTCCTCAAATGTCTTGTTTTGTCCACAACTCAAAGATCTTCAGTTTACTGTCAGAGAGGAGGAAAGAAACCAGAAAATATTCACATTTAAGAAGCTGAAATCAGAGAATTTAGACTTTTTTTTAATCTTTAAACAGTGACTCATGATGATTAATTGATGATCAGAATAGCTGATGATTAATTGATTAATGTTGCATATGTATCAGTTATGACACGTTTATGAAGTGATCGTTGAGGATGAGTGAAGAGCTGTTTGTGTTTCAGGTAAACTGGATGAGAAGAGAGCTCCTGAGGCTGATCTCAGGTCAGTTTTTCACTCATTTGTATATTTAAATTTATATTTCTGACAACAAACCCACAGTTGTTGTGTTTATGGACACATTTTGTTGTTGTTGACGATGAAAAGGACGTGCGCTCCCTCTGCTGTTGAAGTAAACTGTGTCTGTCTGTGTCTCAGTATCTTTGACGACATTGGGGACTACATCGTGTCCACCAGCTCATCCTCCAAACCTCCCAAAGACAAAGACAGACACAGAGACAGAGACAGAGACAGGGACAGGGACAGGGAGGACGACAGCAAGAGCAGGAGACACAGCTACTTCGAGAAACCACGAGGAGACGAACACCAGGTCAGAACGAGACGGGCGGATGGATGGGATTTATTAATTTATTATTATTATTATTGTCTGAAACTGTCTGTGTGTCTGTCTATGTGTCTGCAGGTGATGGAGGTCGATGCAGGTAAGTCACTTCTGTTCTTTCTTGCTCATGTTTTGAGAATGAAGACAAAACTCACCGCTCCTCTTTAAAGGGACAGTTCGTATTATCTGCAGTGTGGTTTTATGAGGTTCTCCTCCACAGTCAGTGTGTCACCTACTGTAGGTGGAGGTCAGTTTGGAGAAGCAGCAGGAGAACCGCTGCAGGAAGTTGTCCTGCGGGGACAGGGTCAGCAGCAACATGGACTTTAGACACCTAAAAAAACTATATCAGTATTTTCACCTCTTTATGACCTTTCTGTCAGATGGACAAATATCAATAACCAACCAGACTCCATTCATAAAATCAGTCATTTTATCTCACAGAACTCAGGAGTTGTTGGTCTGCTGCTGCCTCCATCTGTTAGTGTGTTTGTGTTGTTGTGAGACTTCTGGAATCTGTACGACTTTTTTCTCAAAACACGACTTTTTTAAACAGCTGTTTTGCTCTAAACGACTTTTTTCTCTAAACAGTGTTTTAAGTGTTTGTTCAGATTCACTGAAGTCACACAACAACACAAACTGACCAACAGATGGAGGCAGCAGCAGACCAACAACCTCACTGCAAAAGACCTTAACTGTCCCTTCAACATAAAACCAACATTAACTGATTAATTAACTAATGACACGCTCATTAACTGTCCGTCTGTCCGTCCCTCAGGTCCTGGATCAGTCAGAGAGCAGATCAAGATGATCAATGAGAAGTTTGCAGGAGCAGCAGGCAGCCAATGGCAGGGCCAGGAGCCATATCCTACTGGAACACACAGCGTTAACATGACTGTACTGTGTGTTCTGTGTGTTCTGTGTGTAGTGTGTGTACTGTGTGTTCTGTGTGTAGTGTGTGTAGTATTATTGCAGTATTGATCCTTGACCAGTTTGAACTGGGTCTCAGAGGAGAGACGGAGGAAAAGAACAGCTGGGAGATTTCTTTGGAGGATCAAACTCATACGCAGAGTGTTACCCTGCTACGTAAGATACACACACACACACACACACATATTACACATCACACACACACACACACACACACACACACACACACACACACACACACACCACTACACATACATATACACACAGAGTTAAAGTGTGTGTGTGTGTGTGTGGTGTGTGTGTGTGTGTGTAGGATGGACGACCTGGCCGTGGACAGTGATGAGGAGGTGGACTACAGTAAGATGGACCAGGTAACTACAGTTCCCAGCATGCATCACTACTCCGTTAACAGGAGTTAAACTGTTCAATCATCAAACACGTTCACACATTTTAAAAACTTCTTCTGACAGTCAGTCAGACCTGAGCTTTTATTGTGAAGGGGAGAACAGGAAGTGACGTGTCCTCATGTTGTTGTTGTTTGTTGTGTTTCAGGGGAATAAAAAAGGTCCTCTGGGTCGCTGGGACTTTGACACTCAGGAGGAGTACTCTGATTACATGAACAACAAGGAGGCTCTGCCAAAGTAGGTGACTCACAGGCTGAAACCCCTGAGCTCTGTCTGACAGGCTCTATCAGCAGCCTGCCTGTTTCATGTGTTGTTGCCGTTGGATACAGTGAGGGCGTGTTGCTGATGAAGTTTGTCCCTGCAGGGCTGCCTTCCAGTATGGCATCAAGATGTCTGAAGGCAGGAAGACGCGACGCTTCAAAGAGACCAATGAGAAGGCAGAACTGGATCGACAGTGGAAGAAGATCAGCGCGGTGAGTCGGTGGCTCGTGTCTGTGTACACCTGTTAGAACACATGAAGCCGAGACAGTGTGGACAGAAGTGTGTGGACACACCTGTTTTAGTCCCAACAGTTAGTAGATGGGCTGCAATGAATGATTATTTTCATTATTTCATACTACATATATATATATATATATTTCATATATTCATATATTTTCATTAATCTGTTGATCGGTTTTTCACTCTTTTAATTGATTAGTTATTTGGTCCATAAAACAGAAAATATCAAAGTCCAAGATGACGTCCTCAAATGTCTCATTTTATCCACAACTCAAAGATGTCAGAGAGGAGTAAAGAAACCAGAAAATATTCACATTTAAGAAGCTGAAATCAGAGAATTTAGACTTTTTTTTCTTAAATTACTCAAAATAATTAATCGTGAAAATAGTTGATTAATTTAATAATTGATTTATAATTGATTAATCGTTGCAGCTCTAGTTTCAGCAGGTCTTAAGACGTCTAAAATCAACAATCTGAATTTTAAATATGACTTTGAGAGATTTTAAAACTTTAATTATGATGTTTCAAGGATTCACTGGTGTTTTAAGATCATCAGTAGAAAATATTAAGAAAGATTAAAAACACAAACTGCAGCTGGAGAAGAATCAAATTAATAAATATGTCAGTAAATCTGCTGTCTGACTGTTTCAGATCATTGAGAAGAGGAAGAAGATGGAGGCTGACGGGTGAGTACTTCCTGTTTCCTGTAGCTCAGCCAATCAGAAGAGAGAGACAGGACATTGATCAGCCAGTCGGAAGTGTTGATGTAAACGTGTTTATGTTTCAGGGTGGACGTGAAGAGACCCAAATACTGAAGACTTCCTGTCCATCAGGATCAATATGAATCTGTGATTATCTGTTATTGATCCAAACACATAATGTTCATGTATAGATCAGTGAAGTGATGATTAGTTTTTATTGATCAGACAGAGGTCAAAGGTCATTGATGAACAACTTCACTCTGTGTCATTAAAATAGTTTAAAGTCTGTTAGTAACCTGATACCTGGTGGTATTGATTACTTTGTAATATCTGATGTTATTGATTAGTTTGTAATATGGTATTGATTAGTGATGTTTTGTGACAGATTTGAATCATCAATAAACATCAAAACAAGTCAATAATAAGAGTTTCTCTTGGTTTCTGAAGCTTTGATTCATCCACACGGCTTCATGTCCAAACAGAAACATTTGAGAAACAATAATACTACACACAGTACACACAGTACACACACTACACACACTACACACCGACACACACTACACACAGAACACACAGTACACAGAGTACACACTACACACAGAACACACACTACACACAGTACACACAGAACACACAGTACACACAGTACACACACTACACAGAGTACACACACTACACACAGTACACACAGAACACACAGTACACACACTACACAGAGTACACACAGTACACACAGTACACAGAGTACACACTACACACAATACACACAATACACACAGTACACATACTACACACAGTACACACACTACACAATACACACACTACACACAATACACACACTACGCACAGTACACACAGAACACACAGTACACAGAGTACACACAGTACACAGAGTACACACTACACACAGAACACACACTACACACACTACAGACACTACACACAGTACACACACTACACACAGAACACAGTACACACACTACACACAGTACACACTACACACAGTACACACACTACACACAGTACACACAGAACACACAGTACACAGAGTACACACTACACACAGAACACACACTACACACACTACACACATTACACACACTACACACACTGCAGACACTACACACACTGCAGACACTACACACAGTACACACAGTACACACACTACACGCAGTACACAGAGTACACACAGTACACACACTACACACTACACACACTACACACAGTACACACACTATACACAGTACACACAGTACACACACTACACACAGTACACACAGTACACACACTACACACAGTACACACAGAACACACAGTACACAGAGTACACACAGTACACAGAGTACACACTACACACAGAACACACACTACACACACTACACACACTACAGACACTACACACAGTACAGACACTACAGACACTACACACAGTACACACAGTACACACAGAACACATTACACACACTACACACAGAACACACTACACACAGTACACACAGAACACAGTACACAGAGTACACACAGTACACACTACAGACACTACACACATTACACACACTACAGACACTACACACAGTACACACACTACAGACACTACACACACTACAGACACTACACACAGTACACACAGTACACAGAGTACACACAGTACACACAGAACACACACAGTACACACACTACACACACTACAGACACTACACACACTACACACACTACAGACACTACACACAGTACACACAGTACACACACTACACACAGTACACACAGAACACACACTACAGACACTACACACAGTACACACAGAACACACACTACAGACACTACACACAGTACACACACTACAGACACTACAGACACTACACACAGAACACAGTACACACAGAACACATACTACAGACACAACACAGACTACACACACTACACACAGAACACAGTACACACAGTACACACAGAACACACAGAACACAGTACACACACTACACACAGTACACACACTACACACAGTACACACAGTACACACACTACACACAGAACACACAGAACACACAGTACACACACTACACACAGAACACACAGAACACACAGTACACACAGAACACACAGAACACACACTACACACAGAACACACACTACACACAGAACACACAGAACACACAGTACACACAGAACACACAGAACACACACTACACACAGAACACACACTACACACAGAACACACAGTACACACACTACACACAGAACACACAGTACACACAGTACACACAGAACACACAGTACACACAGAACACACACTACACACAGAACACACAGAACACACACTACACACAGTACACACACTACACACACTACACACAGAACACACAGAACACACAGTACACACACTACACACAGGACACACAGTACACACAGTACACACACTACACACAGTACACACACTACACACAGTACACACAGTACACACACTACACACAGTACACACAGTACACACACAACACACAGAACACACAGTACACACACTACACACAGAACACACAGTACACACACTACACACAGAACACACAGTACACACAGTACACACAGAACACACACTGCACACACTACACACAGAACACACAGTACACACAGAACACACAGTACACACAGTACACACAGTACACACACAGTACACACAGTACACACAGAACACACACTACCACACAGTACACACACTACACACAGAACACACAGAACACACAGAACACACAGTACACACAGTACACACACTACACACACTACACACAGAACACACATAACACACAGTACACACAGTACACACAGTGCACACACAACACACAGTACACACAGAACACACAGTACACACACTACACACAGAACACACAGAACACACAGTACACACAGTACACACACTACACACAGAACACACAGAACACACAGTACACACAGTACACACAGAACACACAGTACACACAATACACACAGAACACACAGAACACACAGTACACACAGTACACACACTACACACAGAACACACAGAACACACAGAACACACAGTACACACAGAACACACAGAACACACAGAACACACAGAACACACACTACACACAGAACACACACTACACACAGAACACACAGTACACACAGAACACACAGTACACACACTACACACAGAACACACAGTACACACACTACACACAGTACACACAGAGCACACAGTACACACAGAACACACAGTACACACAGTACACACAGTACACACACGGAACACGGAACACACAGAACACACAGAACACACAGTACACACAGAACACACAGTACACACACTACACACAGAACACACAGTACACACAGTACACACACTGCACACAGTACACACACTACACACAGGACACACACTACACACAGTACACACAGAACACACACTACACACAGTACACACAGAACACACACTACACACAGAACACACAGAACACACACTACACACAGAACACACAGAACACACAGTACACACAGAACACACAGAACACACACTACACACACTACACACAGAACACACAGAACACACAGTACACACACTACACACACTACACACAGTACACACAGTACACACAGAACACACAGTACACACAGAACACACAGAACACACAGTACACACAGAACACACAGAACACACAGAACACACAGTACACACAGTACACACAGAACACACAGAACACACAGTACACACAATACACACAGAACACACAGTACACACAGTACACACACTACACACAGAACACACACTACACACAGAACACACAGAACACACAGAACACACAGTACACACAGAACACACAGAACACACAGTACACACAGAACACACAGTACACACACTACACACAGAACACACAGTACACACACTACACACAGGACACACAGTACACACAGTACACACACTACACACAGTACACACACTACACACAGTAACACACAGTACACACACTACACACAGTACACACAGTACACACACAACACACAGAACACACAGTACCACACTACACACAGAACACACAGTACACACACTACACACAGAACACACAGTACACACAGTACACACAGAACACACACTGCACACACTACACACAGAACACACAGTACACACAGAACACACAGTACACACAGTACACACAGTACACACACAGTACACACAGTACACACAGAACACACACCCACACACAGTACACACACTACACACAGAACACACAGAACACACAGAACACACAGTACACACAGTACACACACTACACACACTACACACAGAACACACATAACACACAGTACACACAGTACACACAGTGCACACACAACACACAGTACACACAGAACACACAGTACACACACTACACACAGAACACACAGAACACACAGTACACACAGTACACACACTACACACAGAACACACAGAACACACAGTACACACAGTACACACAGAACACACAGTACACACAATACACACAGAACACACAGAACACACAGTACACACAGTACACACACACTACACACAGAACACACAGAACACACAGAACACACAGTACACACAGAACACACAGAACACACAGAACACACAGAACACACACTACACACAGAACACACACTACACACAGAACACACAGTACACACAGAACACACAGTACACACACTACACACAGAACACACAGTACACACACTACACACAGTACACACAGAGCACACAGTACACACAGAACACACAGTACACACAGTACACACAGTACACACACGGAACACGGAACACACAGAACACACAGAACACACAGTACACACAGAACACACAGTACACACACTACACACAGAACACACAGTACACACAGTACACACACTGCACACAGTACACACACTACACACAGGACACACACTACACACAGTACACACAGAAACACACACTACACACAGTACACACAGAACACACACTACACACAGAACACACAGAACACACACTACACACAGAACACACAGAACACACAGTACACACAGAACACACAGAACACACACTACACACACTACACACAGAACACACAGAACACACAGTACACACACTACACACACTACACACAGTACACACAGTACACACAGAACACACAGTACACACAGAACACACAGAACACACAGTACACACAGAACACACAGAACACACAGAACACACAGTACACACAGTACACACAGAACACACAGAACACACAGTACACACAATACACACAGAACACACAGTACACACAGTACACACACTACACACAGAACACACACTACACACAGAACACACAGAACACACAGAACACACAGTACACACAGAACACACAGAACACACAGTACACACAGAACACACAGTACACACACTACACACAGAACACACAGTACACACACTACACACAGTACACACAGAGCACACAGTACACACAGAACACACAGTACACACAGTACACACAGTACACACACGGAACACGGAACACACAGAACACACAGTACACACAGAACACACAGTACACACACTACACACAGAACACACAGTACACACACTACACACAGGACACACACTACACACAGTACACACAGAACACACACTACACACAGTACACACAGAACACACACTACACACAGAACACACAGAACACACACTACACACAGAACACACAGAACACACAGTACACACAGAACACACAGAACACACACTACACACACTACACACAGAACACACAGAACACACAGTACACACACTACACACACTACACACAGTACACACAGTACACACAGAACACACAGTACACACAGAACACACAGAACACACAGTACACACAGAACACACAGAACACACAGAACACACAGTACACACAGTACACACAGAACACACAGAACACACAGTACACACAATACACACAGAACACACAGTACACACAGTACACACAGTACACACAGAACACACAGTACACACACTACACACACTACACACAGTACACACAGTACACACAGAACACACAGTACACACAGTACACACAGTACACACAGAACACACAGAACACACAGTACACACAGAACACACAGTACACACAGTACACACACTACACACAGAACACACAGAACACACAGTACACACACTACACACAGAACACACAGAACACACAGAACACACAGTACAGTCATGTTAACGCTGTGTGTTCCAGTAGGATATGGCTCCTGGCCCTGCCATTGGCTGCCTGCTGCTCCTGCAAACTTCTCATTGATCATCTTGATCTGCTCTCTGACTGATCCAGGACCCGAGGGACGGACAGACGGATGGACGGACAGTTAATGAGTGTGTCATTAGTTAATTAATCAGTTAATATTGGTTTTATGTTGAAGGGACAGTTAAGGTCTTTTGCAGTGAGGTTGTTGGTCTGCTGCTGCCTCCATCTGTTGGTCAGTTTGTGTTGTTGTGTGAATTCAGTGAATCTGAACAAACACTTAAAACATTGTTTAGAGAAAAAAGTCGTTTAGAGCAAAACAGCTGTTTAAAAAAGTCGTGTTTTGAGAAAAAAGTCGTACAGATTCCCAGAAGTCTCACAACAACACAAACACACTAACAGATGGAGGCAGCAGCAGACCAACAACTCCTGAGTTCTGTGAGATAAAATCACTGATTTTATGAATGGAGTCTGGTTGGTGTGTAGAGTGATATTTGTCTTGTATAACGGTGGTTAACATCAGAAAAGTACCTCAGACTGCTGAAGACTTTAACTCTCAGTAGTCAGTCTGTTTATATGATGAGGAGTTTGCTCAGGGTCTTTTATTTTGAAAGTTGGATAGAGGCCCCTCTCCATGGCTTCCCGTGGATTTTATGGAAATAATATATATTTGTAATATTTAATTCTTATTAATCATGTTTTTAGTCCATAAAATGTCTCTCAAAGTCCAAGATGACGTCCTCAAATGTCTTGTTTTGTCCACAAGTCAAAGATCTTCAGTTTCCTGTCAGAGATGAGTAAAGAAACCAGAAAATATTCATATTGAAGAAGCTGAAATCAGAGAATTTAGACCATATAGACTATTTTTCTTAAAAAATAACTCAAAACAGTGAATCAGCTCATTAATCCTGTCAGTTGGACCTGTTTTTGAAGTCTTTCCAGTAACGATTATTTTCATCATCAATTAATGTGTCAATCATTTTCTTCATTAATTGATTAGTTGTTTGGTCCATTAAATATCAATAAATGTCATGAAAATAGCTGTTAACTGATTTAATAATTGACATCTAATCAATTAATCATCACAGCTGTCATCAGTTTACCAGCTGAACAGATTTTATGATCAGATTCATTCTGACGTGTTTTTCTTCTTTCAGACTTTATTTGTTTATCAGCTCATTAATTAATTAAGAGGCGTGTTCACACTAATTAAACTGCAGGTAATCAGAGCAGGAGGCAGTGTGTGTGTGTGTGTGTGTGTGTTTATACTAATTAGTGTTTGTTGATGTCGTTAAGGAGCTGCTGTTGTTGCCGAGTTGTTAAGCTCGTTAAGACGCAGCAGCTCGTTAAGATCAAACTGTGTTTGTTTGTTGTTGTTGATGATGGAAACGTGTTCGACACTCTGACGGACAACTGGACTGATTAACCCGCCAAATTAGCATTAACGACGCTAACGAGTGTGTGTTAATTAGCCTGAGTGTGTGTGTGTCTGTTGACGGACAGCCGGACTGATGAATATGTATCTGGATCTCTGTGAAGATGTTAACGAGCAGCTAACGAGCTCCGCCCACCAGCAGCTCCAACAGGAAGTAGTCCAACAAACATCAAAGAGAAAAAGTTTGTTTTGTTTTTATTTACAACCTGATTTATTTTGTCCTGAATATTTAAAACTTAACATTTTTTATGATGAACTTCAGACTTTAGATCAGAGCAGCTGCTCATTAACCCTTTAAACACACAGAACCTCTAGTGTTAGAACATAGAACATAGAACATATCTGCAGTATTGATCTGCTGATCTGCTTCACATGTTCAGTCTGAGACTGAAACTAAAGACAATCTGATCACATGATCAGAGTCTCCTCTCTGGCTTCATTCTCTGAACCAATCACAGTCGTCTTTGGTGGCGCTTAGCAGCCAAAGTGTCCTGATCCTAAAAACCGAGAGGACAGAACGTCTGATTCTGAACAAAGAAGCGGATCGTCCACCCATCTGCCCCATGATGGACACCGACCTCAGACAGCGAGAGGTCACATGAGGTCAGAGGACGGCGCGCTCAGAGCGTTCAGTCAAAAACAGTTTTACATGTTCAGGACAGAAAAAACACACTTTTATCAACAGAAACAAACTCGTTAATGAATTAATAAACAGCTCTAATTAACAGATCAGCCTAGCACAGGGTTTACCTGTCAGGTGTGCAGGGGCCCAGCAGAGGGCGCTCACGTTACAGGAAACAAAGAGTCTCATCAGGAAAAAATAAAAACATCATAAACAGGTTTAATGGAAATAAATGGGTCACATTCTTCTTCTGTTCTAGACGGGAACCTTTGACTCGTGTTTCTCGTCCTCTTCCTCCCTGTTTCCTCCCTGAGATCATCATCATCCTCCTCTTCTTCTCCTGATTTATGACAAAACTTTTTGTCCTTTTCATCGTCACCACGTGTTTGTGTCACAGTTCAGAGTGAATCTACATGATTCTGAACGTCGACTGTTTCCACCCCGACGACGACGACAGCTGCACCAGACCAGACTCACTGACAACTTCCTGTTTCTTCAGGAACGTTTCTGCCCCGACGACGACGACAGCTGCACCAGACCAGACTCACTGACAACTTCCTGTTTCTTCAGGAACGTTCTGAAGCTGCGTGACTTCAGTAAACTGACATTAATTTTCTTTAAGGGTTGGAACATAAAATAAATCAAAACTGATGAAAATGAGTTTGTGTCTGAGATTTACACGAGAGGAACAAATGATTCTGTGTTCTGTCCTGAGAACCAAAAGTCAAATTAAAAGTATTCAACATAAATTTGCAGTTTCAGTGAACTTCTTATTTTATTTCTTTTTAAATAAGATTTTTGTTTGTTTCTGACATCTCAGGCTGGTGGAGATTCGTCCTCGTCGTTCAAACTGCTGATGTTTGATCATGTGACTCTTCACATCTGCTCAGGTTTAAACACCTGGTTCAGACAAAGATCCTGTGTGAGGTAAGATGATCACTCTGTGAGTTTGTCCCGATATGTTTTCAGTAGCAATAAGCAGAAATATTTTAATTTCTGGATCGATCTAAAGAACCGGTTCAGGGTTTTAAACATCTTCAGAGTAAAAACAGAACTTTGTCTGTAAACTGTAAAATGTTTTCTACTGACTGTTTCGTTCATTCTCATTTTGTATTTTCAGAATATTTTTTCTCCTAAAATTTGTCACTGAAACACAATAATAAGTATAATTTAATCATTTAATAAAAATGTAATCTTTTGCATCTACATTTTAAAAACGTTTTTAAATGTTTAAAAAGTTTTCACAGGTTTTTGATAAAAAAATATAATTTGAACAATTTTTTAAACATAAATTTTGAGCTTCAGTGTTTTTTGAATCCATCTCTTTCTTTTGCATAAAATGAATCTGACTGATTTAAAGTTAAAGATTCTTTGGTTTTTCAGTCCCTCCAGGATTTTACAGGCTGATTTTAGGATTGTTGAGGCCTAAAATGTCTGATTTCACTGCAGATTTTCTTCAAAATTGTGACACATGCTGCAACTTTTTCAGGCATTTTTTTGCAATAAAATTACAGGATCGACTGACCTGAACAATAAAACTCAGAATGAGGGAAACTCAAACAAAATCTGCTTTATTTTACACAAAGAAGAAAAATCTGTTTGGAGCTCAAACTCAGTTAAAACAACAAACACAAAATGTTCAAATAAAAGTGCACCGAGCTTTGATAAATCATAATAATGATGTTTTCAGACTTTGTGACAAAATAAAAAAAATATAAATGCAAAAAAAAAGTAAATAAAAAAACACTGAGTCGTCGCTCTGATTGGTGGAACTCCTGGGAGGCAAAGCCGATTGGTCACGTTTGTGGAAAAGTTGCAGAGTTGAGACAAACGAAGGTCATAGTATTCACAGCGAATTGTTGTGATCGCAGCATCACGACTTCCTGCAGGAACTTTAAACTGAACCTCTGAACATGATGATGACAAAACAAAAACATGTTTCTGTAGTGACATGAAAATGTGTCTTCACATAAAGGTTCATGATTTATGAAGAAAAATATTATATAGACATTTTACATCAAAAGATTTTTTAAAAACAACAATGGAAAAACATTCAAAAATCATTTTAGTTTCATTTTATTTCTGTGTTCAGGAGGACTCCGCCCACCTGCCCTACAAGTCATGATTAATAAATGTGATAAATTAATTCTGAAATATGATTTTCATGGGTTTCAGTGGGGAACAGAAGAACATCAAAGATTTTCACATTAAAAGTTTTGTGACAGCAGTTTGGTTTAATGAAATATTTACAACAAACTCAAGTTTAATATTAAAGAACCAACCCACAACTTCAACACAACCAGCTGCAAACAGGAAGTGACCTCACTGTCACATCAACATTCACATATTTATGTTACACATACGTATACATCCTGTATATAGTCATAATAATAATAATAATAATAATAATACTAATAATAATAATAATAATAATAATAATAATAATAATAATAATAATAATAATAATATGTTGTTGTTGTTTATATTTGACTTCATGTGACATCAGACTCTTTTTCTTTTGTTCTGTGATGAGCTGAACTCTGATTGGTCGACTTCACTGCCGTCCCGCTCCACCGGTCTTATTCATCTCAGTGACCGACTGAGCTGACCAATCACATCGCGCCACACACATACAGAGTAGTGTGTGTGTGTGTGTGTGTGGTGTCAGAGAGGCGATGAAGCCAAAAGGTGACCCAGAGTTCTCATTTACTTAACTGGGTCGCCATGGGAACAAGATGTGTGTGTGTGTGTGTGTGGTTGGAATGAAAACTGGGCTAAAACACAGCAGGTTAATGTCACGACACAATTCACACCTTCATCCATCACACACACTCACACACACACACACTCAGATCTGTGTGTGTGTGTGGACCAATCAGAGAGCAGAACTGACTCTGAGGAGAAACTGAAGCTGAGTTTTAATTTTTATTTTTTTGTCTTTGTAGAGTTTTTTTTTTTTTTTTTTTTTTTTTTTACAGTGTTCCTTCTTGTTGTTTGTGTTTACACTGTAAAAACTACTGGTCTGATCTGTAAACAGTAAACAATTAACTCTACTGTGTAAACAAACACACTCCCTCATGCTTTTATTTTGTAGACCATCAGAGGAACAAGCAGATGAACTCAGATCGACTTAAACTCAGGCAGACGACCAAAGATTAAAATTCCTTAAATCAATCAGCCAATCACATCACAGGAGCAGGAGAATGACATCATCAGGTGATTGTTTATGTAAATGTTTTCACTGTTCAAACTGACTTTAAATTAGATGATGAAGATGTAAAATAAAGACACGTCCAGGAGTTTTGGTTTCACGCGTCAGCCTGAAGAACTGAATCTTGCGTCCTGTCGTCTTCATATCTGACTCTGATTGGTTTGTAGACAGCGTGTTTACAGGTCAGCAGGAGGTCTGATGTCAGAGATGAAGGAACAGATTCATCATATTATTATTAAGTTATAACGGCCAGCAACAACAAAGTCAAACAACAACTGAAGACTTTCATTAATTAATGAATGAATCATCTGGTCTCCTCCCGTCCCTGTCTGCTCCCGTGCCTCACTTTGTTTTTTATTTCCTTCTTCCAGCTCTGATGACATCCTGTCATTATTTCCTGTGATTGGTCTGAAAGTCTGAACCATCCAAAAAACGTTTTCACAGGAGAAACAAAGTGAACCATGATTCAGTTTGATCCAGATTCAGAACACCTCTTTTGTGATTTTGGTCAGGATCAAACGAGGCAGGTGTAAAAACATCCTTTACCCGCCTCTGGACCCGCTCAGGTGGAGGCACCAGGTGAGCTCAGGATCCTACGAACAACAGACACGTATGATTGGCTGATCGTCTGAATGGAGCTCTGCTTCTTCTCAACAATATTTTTTCTCCTTTTGTTTTCTTGTGTTTAACAAAATTAAAGCTCACAGTCAGACTCAAGTTTAATGAGAGAAATTCAAACTTTGATCCTTTTATCAACATAATATTTGATATTTAGCTAGCTAACTAATCTAACTTAAAGAACGCTCTTTATCAAATCAGTTAATCAATGATTTCAAATTACATTTTAATTAAAGTTAAAGAATTTAAATGACATCATCTTTGTATCAAGAATTCTGTGTTAACTTCCAGATGTAGAGCTGATGATCGTCTGTAAACACAGTACATCTGGAAAACTGATAATAATAATGATAATGATAATAATAATAATAATAATGATAATAATGATAATGATAATAATGATAATAATAATAATAATAATAACAATAATAATAATCATCATCATCATCATCATAATAATAATAATAATAATAATAATAATGATCATCATCATCATAATAATAATAATGATAAATGATGACACACTGTACACTTTATTAAGATGTAAAATAAAGACAGGACAAACATGATCAACCAATCAGCTGTAACACTTCCTGCTGCCTCGTTAAGGGCCACAGTTTGTTAAGTTTGTTACTGCCCTTCTGACCACGCCCACCCTGTGATGTCACCACACTTAAGTAACAGATGACACCACTGGTGTGGTTTTAGATTCCAGATTTTAAGGCTCAAAACTTGTTAAGGATCAGATATCGCTATGGGCTTCAGCTCATTAAGAATGTCACTGTTCTTACCTTCTGACCACGCCCACTGGGTGATGTCACACTGCACTGTAGTAGCCTATGTGGTGACATCACTTAATGGGATCTCATCCCATTAAGTGATGGGATGAGATTAACCATTTTTAATAACAGCAGTTTGCTAACAATGCATATAGCTCGTTACGGACCGCAGCTCGTTGAGCATGTTGCTGCACATGGACCACGCCCAACCTGTGATGTCACACTACTTGACTCATAAGGGTGATGTCACTCCTGTGGTCTTCAATCATGACATCACAGCAACATTTTCAGGCCTGGATTCTTTACTCGTTAAGCTTGTTGATACCTGTGATGTCATACTGCACTGTAGTCATGGTGATATCACTGATGAGGTCAGAGACAGCAGCAAGATTATCAGGCTGTGACTCTGCTCGTTAAAATCACTAAACCTCAGAGCTCGTTTACGTTACAGCGAGAATCCCAACAAATGAACAGTAACAGTACTTGTACTACAAAAGCGAGTACTACAGCAGGTAGTAGCAGTACTACAACAGTTTTACAGTAAAGAAACATTAAATACACGTTCAGGTTTGACTCCGCCCCCTACAGGTTGGAACTATCATCAACCAGTTCAGGTCCAGCAGGGGCAGGGACGGCCATTCTGGGGCCCCTGATAAAAACTGCTGGGGCCCCTGAAGTTTTTTTAAAGATAAATAATCATATAAACATGAGTCCTCTTCAGCACTATGGTGGCTCACCTGATGACATCACAGGTGGTCATGTGACAATGACAGTTCAACTCCTCCCCTTCAGGGTGTCACCATGACACTGTTCTCTTTAATGACAATAATAATGATGATGATAATAATAATAATAATAATAATAATAATAATAATGATAATAGTTGTAATAGTAAGAAATCGTCATGTAAAACAGGAAGCAGAAAGAGAAGTGGCTGATGGGAGTTTGAGTCTTTAGTTCCTCTTTTGTTCTTGACTCGTCCATCATCTGTTTTTCCTTCTCTCAAGTTTCAGGAGGTTCAGTTCTGCTTGAGTCCATCACAGCTCCGTCTCTTCATCTCTCCATCAGTTCACCCTCCATCAGTTCGTCCCCATCAGTTCATCCATCAGTTCATACCCCCATCAGTTCATCCCTCCATCAGTTCGTCCCCATCAGTTCATCCATCAGTTTCATCACCTCCATCAGTTCGTCCCCATCAGTTCATCCATCAGTTCATCCATCAGTTCATCCCTCCATCAGTTCATCCCCCCATCAGTTCATCCATCAGTTCATCCCTCCATCAGTTCATCCCCCATCAGTTCATCCCTTCATCATCATTCATATCCCCATCAGTTCATCCCCCATCAGTTCATCCCCCATCATTCATCCCCCATCGTTCGCCCTCCATCAGTTCGTCCCTCCATCAGCTCCATCTGTTCTGAGTGAAGCTCAGGTGGGAGGTCTCAGAAGAGGAGTGGAGGTTTGATGAACGGTCGGTTCTCTGTAGAAACACACAGAACATTTCATTAATTTAATTCTGATTCTTCGTCAAACTGTAGAAAAACTATCAAACAGATTTCAACATAAATTAAACTCAACATATTCAAGTAAAAACAGTGATGAAAAGACCTGAAAATTTGATGATTTCACTCAGATTCTGGAGGTTTAATATGTACAAGAATCTTCCGTGTGTCTAGAATGCAAACGTCCCGTCAGCATCATGCTGGTTTGACGACTGTCTCTCTACACACAATTCATCTTCTGTGCATTTTAAAACATTAGCAGCAAACAAGCAGCCAAACTTCCTGTACAGTTTTCCTTTGATATGTGTGACTACTCCTCATCTGTTTTTCCATCAATGAGAGAAAAGAAAAGCGAGGACAGATAGGTGTTGGTGATCAGAGGGACTGAAGTTGTCTGGTGGCAGTAAATGTACAGTGATGGTTGCAGCTCCTGTGTTTCTCAGCTGCTGGTGAAGTGAAGGAGAGTCTGTGGGATTAAACTGGAGCAGTGTGAGCTATAAATACATAAATAAACATCTCAGGATGCAATAACGCCCGTCAGATTACGATGAGAGCTTTCTGTCAAGTGTCAAGTCTGTGTGAGTGAAAATTGCTTGTAGTCAAGGGTTGGTATAAAGCAGTGATTCCCAAACTGGGGTACTCGTAGGGGGTATGCGAAAAATAAAAATAAAATAAAAACGTGATTTGCAAACAGCCTGATTACATTTTGAAACTGGCGTATAAATAGACATAAAGTCTGAGGTGCTGCTCACACCAAAAAATACACATATGTATAGGCTGCCCTCTAGTGTTCAGCGAATTGCACTGCCAAAATAAATACATGTGCTAGACTCTCGGTGATTGATTGACACATGTGGGTGTGTCTGTGTAGAGTTGCTGTCACTCAAACCGGTTGTCTGGCTAACCGCCAAAAAAGGAGAAAATGCTAAAAAGGATAAATTGCCCTTCCAGAGGGACAACAACTGCAACCACCAGTCAGCCCACAGTCGAAGATGCATTTGCCAGTGACAACAACTCAGGTTATTCTTCAATTTCAGTGTCTACCTCTGACCAGGATGCAGTGCAAATGTGGCTAGTGAAGCTGCTAGCATAGCCACGGACAGCGATGAGGAGTCAGATGCAGAGCCTCCTGATGCGGGAAAGCATGCAGCAGCAGCCTCAGGCAGAGAGACTACCTCGTCAAAAAGGCGCAAATATGATGAGAACTACATTGCTTTGGGGTTCACTTGTATTAGTACTGGTGGATTTACTCGGCACAATGTGCAAAGGTACTGTCTCAGAACTAAATCAAACCTTCACTGTCGCACAGACATTTAGAAACAAAACATGCTCCTTTGCAAAATAAGCCACAGGAGTTTTTTTGAACGAGAACTGAGAAGACTTTCTACCAGTAAGACTTGCATACGAGAAACAGATACCGTTAATAAGAACGGGCTACAAGCATCTTACATGGTGAGTTACTGAGTGGCTAAAACCAGCAAGCCACACACTATTGTGGAGGACTTGATTCTCCCTGCTGCCACAGACATGGTTGGGACAATGCTGGGGGAAAAGGCCAAAAAAATTATACAGTCCATGCCTTCATCAAACAACACTGTTTCTCGGTGCATCAGTGACATGGCAGAGGACGTTTTAAAACAGCTACTACATCACATTCGAGCCAGTGAAGTTTACGCACTACAGCTGGGTGAGTCAACAGATGTAGCTGGCCTGGCACATGTCCTGGTATATGTGCAGTACATTCATGAAGGGACAATTAAGGAGGACATGCTCTTCTGCAAATCTCTGGAAACATGGACAACTGGAGAGGACATTTTCAAAATGCTGGACACCTTTGTGACATCAAATGTACTTATGTGGACACAGTGTGTTGGCATCTGTACTGGCGGGGCAAAGGCCACGACCAGGAGACGCAGCAGAGTAGTAACGCGGGTGCAAGCGGTTGCTCCTGATGCCACTTGGGTACTTGGGTGAACTCTTGCATATTTACTGCATTATGCAGTGAAATGGGCAGCGATCATGAGACGTTACTACTTCACACAGACGTACGCTGGCTATCAAGAGGCAAAGTATTGACACGTTTCTTTGAACTGAAAGATGAACTGAAGATTTTCTTCAGTGAACATAACTTTCAAGTGTCTGAGAATTTACATGATGAGGAGTTTCTGACACGCCTGTCTTATCTGGGTGACATTTTTTTCTCGTCTGAATTAACTGAATCTCAGTTAACAGGGAGTTTCAGCAGCAATATTCAATGTGAGAGATAAAGTAGAGGCCATGATCAGGAAATAGAACCTCTGGTCAAACTGCATCGACAATGACAAAACAGGTCTTCCCGTCGTACGAATTTATGAATGAGCTCTCTTTGAAAGACAATGTAAAAGATGACATAACCGCGCATCTCAGTGAGCTAGCTGCACAGCCGCGCAGATATTTCCCTGAAACGGGCGAATCAGACAGTTGGATACGTCATCCATTTACAGCTGTGCCTGCTTCTTTATCGACATCTGAACATGAGAGCTTAGTTGAGATCACAACAGATGGATCCCTGAAAAGGGAATTTAATCAGAAGTCACTGCCAGATTTCTGGATCGGACTGTGCACAGAACAGCCTGCGCTGGCCAAACCCGCTCTCAAGACTTTGATGCCCTTTGCCACCACGTATTTGTATGAGAGTGGATTCTCAGCTCTGACAGCTATAACAACAAAACACAGAACGAGACTCTGTGTGGAGAACGATTTAAGACTCAGACTTTCTCAAATTCAGCCAAACATTGTAGAGTTATGCGTGTCCTCTCAAGCACACCCTTCTCATTAAAGCTGTGGTGAGTTTGTTCTTCAAAGTGGATTCATAACTAAATATGTTCTAGAATCTATTTGGTGAGAAATAATTCACTTTTATTTTTATTTTTCAGATTTTATTTATATATTATGTATGCTGGCCCTTGAAGACCTGTCAGGTTTCAACCAGTTGTTTCAATAGTTAAAGTTCAAACCGGCAAATGTTTATATTGTGAGCTTTGATAAAGGCCTGAAGTGTTGGCAGAGGGGCTGGAGGCTGGATTCCTGAGGCATCTTGGAGGAGGAAATCTGTCCTGAATTGTCCAAGATTCTTATAGTAACAGATATTCAGTCAGACACCCTTCTCATTAAAGCTGTGGTGAGTTTGTACTTAACAGTTTCAAGTTCATAACTGAATATGTTCTAGAAATGTAGAAATGTTTGGTAGATTTCTTTTTTCAAAAGGGAACTGGTGTTGTTCACTGAAAATGCTGGTAAATAAATCTATTTGGTGAGAAATAATTCACTTTAAGAGATTTTATTTGTATATTATGCATATTTGCTGCTATAAGTGTGTGAGAGTAGGCGGTACATGGCTGGAGGTCAAATGTCTGAAGGGGTACGGGCTGTGAAAAGTTTGGGAAGCACTGGTATAGAGGATTTGATCTTCCAATGACAGGCTGAGGACCTTTTGAGGTCATTGGATGTGGAAGACCTTCAAGTGTGTGACACGCTGTCTGTACGGGAGTCCAAGTTTCTGCCCCGTAGAGCAGAGTGGAGGTACAAACCTCGCTGTATATGGCAACCTTGGTGCTGATCTTTTGTGTTTTTTGTTTTCAGAAACTCTTCTGAGGAGGCATCCAAAAGCTGATGAGGGTCTGTTGATGCAGCTGTTTATTTCAGTGTTGAAGAGATAGTCTGAGGACCGTGTAGAGGACATGTGGAAGCTGGGGCTGAAGGAGGATTACCTCTGACCGGTACAGGTCAGAGAGTTTGTTCAGGACATGTTGTGTGGATGGTTATCTGCATGTTGAAGCTCACAGATCTGTCAGGTCTTTGTCTTTGTGTGGACCTGGAGCCATCAGATGTTGGACAGACTCCAGTTGAAATCCTTCTCTATGTCCCAGGGCCTGGTGAAAAAGGTGGAAGACGTCCACCTTTAAGGACTCTGATTAGAGTCTTCCAGTGAGGACTCTGGCTTTGTCTGTAGTTCCTGGACAGGGACGGAAAGAACTGCGGTAGTGCCAAGATGCAGGACTGGTGAAAGATCTGAAGTTTATTGAGGATAAACAGGGTTGTTGTGGTTGGGGAGGGTCGCAAAGTGATCCAATCAGTTGGCAAGGATTTCGTGATGGTCCTTTGGAATGTCCCAACCTGCTGATTGGACAGGGGCAGTAGTTTCTTTCCTGGAGGACATGTATGTCTTTGAAGGCATGGTAGAAGTCCTGTGTGTCATTGCAGTCTCTGAGGTTTTAGATTTCTTGTGCTGTCTGGAGACCACGCTGGATGGCAGCTCTACTTCAGCACCAGTGTCTTTCAGTTTGGAGGATCCAGGGTTGGACAGGAGAACTGTGTGGGTTTCATGTTTGGTTTGCAGCAGTGATTGTGTTTCAGCAGAATTGTTATCAAAACAGTCCTGGTGACGTTTCCTTGACAGACTGAGTAGTTCAGAGGCTGAACTGAGGACAACTAACCAGTCAGTGGACTCCTCCAGAACTTGGTCAAGGTTTCTTCTGATGAAGAATATACATCTGAGAATGGTGCAGTCTTCCTCACTGAGTGACATCAGGAAGTTGGAACTGCTCCCAGTCCCCCAGTCGATTTGTTGCCCTCACTTCCTGCTCTTTAGTGTCTAGTTGTGATTGCATCTCATCTGACTACCTGATGACACCTACCTGACAACACCTTTCCTCACCCTTTCATCACCACTGTCCAATCAGTGCTTTGCCTGAGTGCATCAGTCCTTCTGCTGCCGGTCGACTCTCTGACTCAGACCTGCATTGTGTCTGTTGACCTCACCAGTGTGCCGGCATGCTTTAATACACACACCACGACTTGCACGGAGCTGTCTGAGGTTGACTGTGATGGTTTGGTTGCTGTGCAGTTTCCAACACGCCCACATATGTAAAAACAATAAACCAGGTCGATTGCCAGTCGCACCCAAAACCACATATATAAGTGACTGAGAGAACCAGGAACAGGCGAACCAGACCTGAAGTCTGTTAGGTAAGTCATGTGACATCAAATGTGATTAATGTTGTGAAACAGCAGCAGTTTGGGAAAAGATCATAGTTGGTTTAAAATAATCTAAATATATAAATAAATACAATAAAATACGCAAGTAACTTAAAGTGTTGACTGTTTCAGCACAGACATGAACTGCTGTCTCCTGGTGGACGTCCTGTCTGTTTGACCCATCCCACCTCCTCCATACGCCAGCTGTCTCCCTCTTTATGCTGCGTCACCTGACTTCCTCTTTTGCTCCTGTCATAATTACTGTGGCCACTAGAGGTCACCACATAATGAAAGTAAAAATGAGTCCTAACAAGCAGTTTGTGTGGACGACCTGAACGCCTGCTGCAGTCTTCAGTCTGAGACCAACACACCAACACATCACTGCTCTGATAAATGAGTCTTATTATCATGTCAGCGAGGAGGAAATACACACACACACTGTTGTGTAAACACTGTTTGTAAGTGTGTGTGTGTTTAGTTCTGCTGTGTAGTTTGTGATTGTTTTTCCTGATTCAATTTCACAGTCAACACACAGACAGAATGAAGACATTATTTAAAGTGACAGAAACTCTTCTGTGTGTCTTAGAGACACTTTAAACCTCACGTTTATCTTCTGTATCCAACAACTGTTTCATTACAGATACATATGACAATTATCTTCATATTTAATCTGTAAAAATTTGTCCTTCTCAGTCTTTAAATCTCTCGTTTGTCCATAACTCAAAAATATTGTTTTCTTTCTGATTTTCTTTGTTTGCTGTCAAACAGGAGGAACTGGTGCATCTGTCTCATCTGTGAGCTAAACAAAGACATTTGTTGCTGTTGGATTTACAGCAAATTCATCAAAGTCAGGTTCCTTGATTAAAAAAACAACAACATTAAGGATCACAGAACGTTTTGACAAGTTTCATCTCTGTGTTCAGATTTTCCTTCAGTTTGTTGTCATCAGACTGATAAACACACTGCACATGACACATTCACTGTCTGAGATTTATTGACAAGAAGAAAAACACAGAATCATCAGTTATTATTTAACATTTTTTCCTCCTGATTCTCTGTATGAGCTGTAAATTAGATTTTTTTTACAGTGTACACTGTCTGTTGTCACCTTGGGCTGCAGAGTTCTCCTGCTGTTTGTTCTCCAGTTCGTTCTCAGGAATCACAGCGTCTGAAAAACAACAGACCCACATGAAAACTGTTAGCGTAGCTTTGACGACGTCTGTTAGCATCATGAGCTGTCAGCTGATCAGAATAAAACCAAAACAAACACCTGATATTGTTGGAAACACGCAGCTTTGTTATGACTAACATGAACCATCAAGTACTTTTACTCGAGCAGTGTACTCTGCTACTCTGGTACACTTCCTAAACACTCCCCTCATTGGCTGCTGGCCTGCAGTGAACCACGTGATTGGACGAATGGATTTCTGACTTGGCTTTTGATCACATGGCCTCAGTAAATGTGATTAATTTTTATGGATGAAATCATCCAAAAGTATTTAACCATTAAAAGTAGCTTCGTCTTCACCAGCTACAACATACTGCTTTCATGTACTGTAAAAACATCAGTAAAAATAAAACATTCTGTCGATAAGACACAGATGAAAATTAGCTTATAGCTAACTGTGGTGCAGCTGTGTCGCTGTGCACTGTCCCCGTAAATAAATAAATAATACTGCTGTACTTTTATTCTAAGTGAATAATGTTAATACTCCTACCACCTCTGATGAGGAGGAAGAGGAGGATGACGAGGAGGAGTGTGGCGTGTGGTCACCTGTGAGGGAGTCAGAGTGTTTGAGCGCTCTCTCCACCTGCTCTCTTCTCCTTGACTCAAACTCCAGCGCCTCCTGCAGCTTCCTCTTCGCCTTCTTCTCCTTCTTCAGCCTCCTCTGGATCGAGACTGACGACAAGAACAGACACAGAACAGACACAGAAAAGACACAGAAAAGACACAGAACAGACGCAGGACAGAAACAGAACAGACACAGGAAAGACACAGGACAGATACAGGACAGACACAAGACAGACACAGGACAGACAGAGTGGTCACAGGACAGACACAAGACAGACACAGAACAGACATGGGACAAACACAGAAGAGGCACAGGACAGACAAAACAGAAACAGGGCAGATACAGGACAAACACAGAACAGACACCAAAAAGACACAGGACAGACACGGGACAGATACAGGACAGATACAGAACAGACACAGAACAGACACAGGACAGACACAGAACAGACACAGGACAGACACAGGACAGATACAGGACAGACATAGGACAGACACAGGACAGACACAGGACAGACACAGGACAGATACAGAACAGACACCGAACAGACACAGGACAGACAGAATAGACACAGGACAGAAACAGGACAAACACAGAACAGACACCAAAAAGACACAGGACAGACACGGGACAGATACAGGACAGATACAGAACAAACACAGAACAGACACAGGACAGACACAGAACAGACACAGGACAGACACAGGACAGATACAGGACAGACATAGGACAGACACAGGACAGACACAGGACAGACACAGAACAGACACCAAACAGACACAGGACAGACACAGGACAGATACAGAACAGACACCAAACAGACACAGGACAGACAGAATAGACACAGGACAGAAACAGGACAGGCAGAGGAAAAACACAGAACAGACCAGAGCAGACACAGAACAGACACAGAACAGACACAGGACAGACAACACAGACACAGGACAGAAACAGGACAGACACAGGAAATACACAGAACAGACACAGGACAGACACAGGACAGACAGAACAGACACAAGGCAGACAGAGAACAGACACAGGACAGACAAAACAGAGACAGAACAGACAAAACAGAAACAGGGCAGATACAGGACAAACACAGAACAGACACCAAAAAGACACAGGACAGACAGAACAGACACAGGACAGACAGAACAGACACAGGACAGACACAGAACAGACACAGGACAGACACAGGACATTAAATGATTTATTTAAAAGATGAGATATTTTTTAACTCAGTCTGTGTTTTTTGACTTGTTCCTCAAACAACTGAGCGATTGTTACAAACAGCAACTGTGTTTCTGATGCTTCAAAAACCTCAACATCACATCATCTTACTGGTCTGTCATAACAACAAAAATGTTCATTTTAACGTCTTTCTCAGTTGATACTGAGGATGTGTTGATGTCAATGTGCACCTCTAAAATATTTATACTGAAACATCTTTACAGAGACAGTTTTACAGTGTAGAAAACCCCTGTCTCACCAGATCTGTGTCTGTAGTTTCACAGTGTATTAACCCGTCTCACCTCTGGTCTGTAGCTCAGTGGTCAGTTGTCTCTGGAGTGTCTGTCGTGCGTCTCGTTCTCTCTCCAGTTCCTGTTTTAACTCTTTCCTCTCCATCTGGTTCTGTTTGTCCTGAGATCGAGCGCTCTGCACCGCCACCTTCAGGAGACCCTGAGGACAGACAGTCAAAACATAATCAACTGACCTATGATACGTCCTCATAGAACAAACTAATGGACTCAGTGTCCACCTGGACACCTGGGACTCCACTGTCATGTGTACATTATGGTCTCTACAGTGTCACCTGTATGTTGGTCAGCAGCGTCTCCATGGACGACAGACCCTCAGCCAATAGGAACGGAGCGAAGGCGGGATTTGTGTGGTCGGTTGACAGTGGCTGAGAGGTGAGCGGGAGCTTCTCATAGGTCGGTTTGAGGAGGGGAAGGGGCAACAGGCTGTCCTCTGCAGGTAGAAACAAAGTAAAGACAAATAAAAAAAATAGACAAGTAGAATGTATTGTTTGTTTGTTTGTTGACGTGTCTTTATTTGTTTCAGCCAATAAACAAACAACCTTTTAAATATTTAAAACAGTGAATATTTTCTGGTTTCTTTACTCCTCTCTGACAGTAAACTGAAGATCTTTGAGTTGTGGACAAAACAAGACATTTGAGGACGTCATCTTGGACTTTGAGAGACAGGTTGTGACATTTTATGAACCAAACAACTGATTGATTAGTGGAGAAAATTATTGCCAGATTGATCACTGGTTGAAAAATAGGTCCACTTGAAGAATAAGATCAATTTTTCATCATTTTCTGACATTTATGGACCAAACAACTATTAGAACTGACAACTGACATCACTTCTCAACGGTCCAATCAGAAATGAGATCACTGGGTCACATGATGAAGAGGAGCATGAATAAGGAATGTTAACCCTCAGAGAGTCAGTGTGTGTGTGTGTGTGTGTGTGTTCATAAATTAACCATTGAAACGCCTGCAGACACATTTGTTACTGTGAAACCATCTGCTGTCACACACACACTGAAACACACCACGCTCACACCACACACACACACACAGACACACACAACACACACACACACACAGACACACACAAGACACACACAGACACACACAACACACACAACAACACACACAACACACACACACACAGCACACACACACACACACACAGACACACACACAAACACACACACACACACACACAACACACAAACACACACACAGACACACACACACAGACACACACC
Source organism: Lutjanus argentimaculatus (assembly GCA_034769285.1). Lineage (NCBI taxonomy): Eukaryota > Metazoa > Chordata > Actinopteri > Lutjaniformes > Lutjanidae > Lutjanus > Lutjanus argentimaculatus. The sequence continues at coordinate 86,680 of JAWZSL010000099.1, read as the reverse complement.
ACAGACACACACACACACACACAACACAACACAGACTCACACAGACACACACACACACACACATACACACACACACACACACCACAGACACACACAAACACACACACAGACACACACACACAGACACACAGACACACACAAACACACACACAGACACACACACACACACACACCTTTGTTTTTTAACACCTTCTTCATGTTGTTGTCTCCGTCTTCACCGTCTGTGGATTCAGTGCAGTAAAAAAAAGTTATTTCACATTTTACTCTGAAACTCTGCAGTGTGTGTGTGTTTGTGTGTCTGTGTGTGTGTGTGTGTGGTGTGTCTGTGTGTGTCTGTGTGTGTGTGTGTCTGTGTGAATCTGTGTGTGTGTGTGTGTGTGTGTGTGTGTGTGTGTGTGTGTCTGTGTGTGTGTGTGTTTGTGTGTGTGTGTGTGTGTGTGTGTGCGTGTGTGTCTGACCCAGCTCTGGCATGTGTGCTGGAGGAGGAGGTGATGATGCAGATGATGAAGATGCTCTGGAAGGTGATTGGCTGGCTGGTTCATGGGGGTGGAGCTCATCATCACTGGGGGTGGGACAAGGGGAGGGGCTTCCTGGAGGAGACTCCTGGACACAGAAAAGTCTCACTGTTAGCATTAGCACTGTTAGCATTGGCACTGTTAGCATTAGTGTGGTTAGCAGTAGCCAATTTCTTTTTGTTGTTTTTGTTTCACCAGCAGGACTACAGTAAAAAGACAGTGGCACTGTTAGCATTAGCACTATTAGCACATTTGCCATCAGCTCTATTAGCAATAGTCTTGTTATCACTATTAGCAGTAGCACTTTTGAAAATGATTTTGATTAACCAGTAGATGTTTTAGAATAAGCAATGGAATAAATAGCACTACTAATGTTAGAGCTATTATTAGTAGCACTGTTAGTTGTGTTAGTACAGTTGAAATTGTTAGCATTAACATTTTCAGTATTAGCCCTGTTTGCATTAGCGCTCTTTAATTAATTAATTAATTAATTAATTAAATGCTGCTAGCATTAGTAGCTTTGTTAGCATGGCGGCATTAGCACTCGTAACATTAGCTGTTAGCACTGACAATGTCAGTGTTAGCATTGTTAGCCACAATACTGTTAATATTAATGTGGTTATCATGACTACTGTTAGCATCCTAACAGAGCACTTTCAACATTAGCACTACTATTAGTATTGTTAGCATTAGCATTTAGCATGGGCATCAGTAATATTTAAACGATTATTAATGCTGTTATCATTAGCACTGTTAGCAGAAGCATTAGCTCTGTTAGTATCCTAGCAATAGCACTAGCGGTGTTAGCTTTCAGTCACCTTGCTCTCTTCTCTCTGAACCTGTGACACAGAGGCCATGTTTGCCAAACCGCTCAGCTGACTCATCTGGTTCATCGCCATGGCGACGCTGGCAGGGGGCAGGCCCACAGGGAGAAGGGGGTGTGACATGACCATAAAAGGAAGGTCTGACAGACCTGAGGAGGCGGAGTCACAGAGATAGAGGATGACGTTAATCACTGCAGTGTTACGATGCTAGGCTAAGAGTTGTCCAATCAGAGGAGAGCTGTGACTCACGGTTGGCCAATAGTGCACTGTGTTGCTGCAGAGTGTTGAGGTGGAGAGAAGCTGAGCCAGGAGGAGGAGCTACAACCGAGGAAGGAGGAGGAGAGAGGAGGCACTGCTCCTTCTCCCAGGATGCTTCACTGCCTCCTGCAGGAGGAGACACAGATTAACGTCACGATGCCGCTCAGGTTCAGGTGAGACTGATGATGTCATCACAAACCTGTGTCGTCATTCTCCGACTCAGCTCCGTTGTGATGTCGCTGCTGATCGCTGTTGCCATGGAAACCCATCATCATCCTCATCTTTTGCAGCTTCAGAGCCTCGGCCATCGCCGCAGCAGTCAGACCTGCAGAGAGGAGACGCGTCAGAGACAACTGACAGGTGAGATGCTGACACGTCACATGACCTAAGCTGCTCAGACACACCTGTGTCAGACAGATTTACACTCGTTAACAGCTGCACTCATGTACATAAGAAACGTCGTGATTATATGAGATACAAACAAACTATCTGTGAGTTGTGATTACAGACGTAAATTATATTTAAATTATACATTTTTAATAATTATTATTGGCTGTGATGAATTTATTAAATTATTAATCAAATTATATTTTATATTATTACAGAAATTTTGCAAATTATACTTCAGAAAGAGTCAGTGTCGAACACAATTATCAGGTAAACAGTGCTGAGCCTGAGTGTCAGTGCCTCCTACAGGCTGCAGAGTTCATTACAGACACGTCTGTTGAGACGTTTGTCCTGAAGGTGGCGCTAAAATCTAAAGATTTCATCTGGAGAGCAGCTAACCTAACCCTGATGCTAATAAGATTTTAATGAATCCTGCTCACGTTTTTGAAGATGAAGGTAAACGTTCTGAATGTTTCAAACAAAAAGGAAGATGAAGGTGTGAGATGAAGATGAAGGTAACTGTTGTGAATATTTTGCAGCTGAGTAGGTGATTAGTTTCTGATTGATCAATAATTAATAACACCGGCAGCCTCAGAGTCTCCAGTGACTGTCTCTGTCTCTCGACCACCTCTCTCGTCTCCCTGCAGCCACTCGGCCCAATTAATCGCCTCCTGTAATTAATTAATTTAATTAGCATTAACGAGGGAGCGGACAGCGAGGCCCCGCCCCCTCCGGCATCTCGACGAGTGAAAAACAGAAAGTTTTTGTCTTTTTGTTCTCAGAGTTTCGCTGCAGGAGGTTCTGAAGCTTCAGAAAGTGGAACATTAACTGTCAGGAGACCAGAGACTGACTCCAGATCAGCTGTGTGTCCACCACTGACGCTAACATTAGCTTAGCATCAAGACTGTTTGCTGCATCAGGGGGGTAAAATAATCCATCTTAAACTCCCCCAACTGAACCTTCATCAGTTTGTTCTTCACAAGTTCTGAGAGAACATACGTGGAACACTTTGAGAACACTTCATGATCCAGTCTGTGAATCAGATTATAATAAAACTGATTATTAATATCAGATTTCTGCTCATATTTTTGTTAAAAACTAATTTAAAGTTTTCGCTTTAGTAGAATATTATTTTAATTAGAAAATATTTTATTTTTAAATCAAAATCAGAGTTTTAGCAGCAAACAGATGCAGCATCAGTATCAGTATCACAGTTCACTGATGACATAAAGCATCATAGACATCAGTCCTTCACATTTATGTAGTTTATATTATTTTACTGTTGAATAGACAATAAATGTGTCTGTTTATCTTATTTATCTTTTGATCAACATCTTTAGCAGCTGGACTTAAAGGGGAAACAGAGATCAAACTGTCTGTGGTGAATTATTTCTCTGTATCATCAGTTTATATGTTTCAGTGATCATACGTGAGGTCTGATGTTCATTATTGTGAAATAAATCCTGACAGGATGATTCAGGACCCTGATGTGAAGCTGAATCAATCAATCAATCAATCAAATTTTATTTATATAGCGCCAATTCACAACAAAGTTGTCTCAAGACACTTTACATATAGAGTAGGTCTAGACCACACTCAATAATTTTGTTTACATCCGACAGTTGAAACAACTCCCCCATAAGCAAGCACTTTGGCGACAGCGGCGAGGAAAAACTTCCTTTTAACAGGCAGAAACCTCGGACAGATCCATGACTCATGGTGGGCGGTGATCTGACGGCACCGGTCGGGTTGAGAGGGAAGGAGGAAAAGGGGAGGAAAGAGGGGAGGCGGGAGGGGTGGAAGAGAGAGAGAAAAGAACAGAGACAGAGAGAACAGTAGTAACAGAACATCAATAGTAAAACTACAGTATGTGTACGGAAAAGTAGTACATATAAATATGTAAGCTGTATGTAAATAATAATACTAATACTAGATGTTACAATAATGATAATAAAATAATAATAATAATAGTAACAACAACAATGTGATGAATGTTTGATTGATTAGGTGAGTTATAATAATCCACAGTGGGAGGTTCAGCTGTGAACAGTCTGAAATCATCCTGAAGGAATTTATTTGGATTTTTACAGGATCACGTTGACGCACATGTGACACAAATATGAATTCTGAAACACAGAGCTGCTCACTGAACATTATCCTGTTACCTGCTTATGAACCAAAAGAAATCCATAATTTAACACATATTATTTATTTTAAAATGATTTTAGTGATTTAACAATAATTTTATTGTTTCTATGATCTGAACTGTGTCTGTGTCTGGAGATTTTTTAACTTTTGACCTTTGAACCTTTGACCTGAACCTGATGATTCAGCTTCATAATTCAGATAATTCAAACTCGTATTAATCAGCTGGATGTTTTAAAATGTTTTTACAGTGTTTCCAGACTATGAGCCTGAATGTGATTCATGTTTAAAAATCTAAGTTGTTTTTTAATCGTAAATCCTTAAATCTGCACACGAGACAATGCTCCGGTCGACGTTCATGACCGAACCAACACGTGAGGCTTCAGACACGTTTCTTCAGTTTTTTATCGTGTTCAGATGTTTCAGCTTTTATGAACTTATTTTAAATCCTGAATCATCAGAACATCAGTTCAACCTGCAGACTGATTTTCTTTCAGTCAGTCAGTTTTTCTTCTTCTGCACATTCAAGCAGCTGATTGGACCAGAAATTTAATCCAAATTAAAGAGCCAACAGCTGATCTCAGGACAGAGATACAGAACAACAACAACAACACACACACACACACTACAGAATGATCCCAGACTTCTTTACTGATAAATATAAATATAAATCAGAGCGTCGAGAACAGGAAGCTCCAGAAACTGTGATTTTCTAATAAACACACATCAGTTTGATTCTGAACGATCTCGACTGAAAACTTTCCTTCAGGATTCACAGATTTATCAAAGAAAATCGATGTTTCCTTTTTTCATCACGTCCATTTCATACATGATGTTTCCTGAACGAGACGCTGCAGAGTGATGAAGATGAAACCATCCGTCACTGTCTCACACTCAGCATATTTATTTATTTACATCCTTTATGTTATTTATTTTCCACTGACAGTGGTCACATGATAAATAGGTGGTAATTACCAAGTAATATATTTAACATTTCTCTGAATTTACCCACAAATTGACCCCAGATTTCGTGATAATTATGTGATAATTTACAAGTTCTACCATCTACTTGCATGAAAACAACACTTATGAATTATCACATAATTTACCGTGAAATCTGGAGGTAATTTGCAGGTAAATTCAGAGAAATTTCAGATGTGTCGCTCTGTAATTACCCTCAACTACATGAAAACGGAATGTGCTAACTATCACATAAATTTGTGGGTAATTTCTAATAAATTCCAAATATATTACTCAGTAATTTCCACCTATTTGGAGCATTAACCTGTTTTTTATGTTATGTTCAACAATGAGTTAAACTGAGATTATCAGAATTATTTTACCTCAAAGTCTCAAAACACAAAAACACAACATCTAAATAAATCTGAACAAACAAGAGTGTGAACACGCCCGCTGCAGCTGTGAAACATGTAATGTTTATTATGTAACTGTGGAGACATTGCAGCAGGTGCTTCTCCATCTGTTGTACAGCTGAATCCATTATTCATTTAATCACCAACAATTCTGATAATCAATTAATCGGTTTGAGTCATTTTTTTAATTAAAAAAAGTCTAAATTCTCTGATTTCAGCTTCTTAAATGTGAATATTTTCTGGTTTCTTTACTCCTCTCTGACAGGAAACTGAAGATCTTTGAGTTGTGGACAAAACGAGACATTTGAGGACGTCATCTTGGACTTTGAGAGACATTTTCTGACATTTTATGAACCAAAGAAGTAATCGAATCGTGGAGAAAATGATCAACAGATTAATCAGTAATGAAAATAATCATCAATGTGTCATCTGGCAGATCATCAGGATTGTTTCTGCTGAGCTCGTGATTCGTAACTAAAGATTTTTATATTTTCAAATAAATGTAACAGAGTAAAACGTGGAAATGGACATAATCATGTAAAGTACAGGTACTCAGATGCAGTACTTGAGTAAAAGTACTTAGTTACTTTGCAGCCGTGCACATGTCAGACAGGTTAGTTTAGTGACTCTGAAAACAACGAGACTTTATCTTCACTTTTACTCAACCTTTACAACATTTAATTAACTTTGTGTGTGTGTGTGTGTGTGCGTGCGTGCGTGTGTGTGTGTGTGCATGTGCGTGCGTGTGTGTGTGTATGTGCATGTGCGTGCGTGTGTGTGCGTGCGTGTGTGTGTGTGCGCATGCGTGTGTGTGTGTATGTGCGTGCGTGTGTCGTGTGCGTGTGCGTGTGTGTGTGCGCAGAGTTAATAATTTTCTTGTCCCTTTGATCTCTCCGTCTCTGACCTCGGTCAAAAACTGTGGCAGTTGGAGTATTTTTAATAAAACCTGAGTGTGTGTGTCTGTGTGTGTGTGTTTTCATTAAGCTGTCAGGGAGGTGATGGAGGTGAAGGGTTCATTGTGTGTGTGGTTTTGTGTGTGTGTGTGAGACCAGCGGAGTGTCTCTGTTGGAGTAAAGATGAAAAGACTTCAGTGTTTCAGACCTTCATTGTCAGGGGATGATGATGATGATGATGATGATGATGATGATGATGATGATGAAGGTGTGCAGGTGACACACTCAGGTGGACTCATCAGACTGTAAATACTGGAGCTACAGACTGTCCTGGAGTCTCTGAGGACCATCCACTGCATCATGGTGGACTGTAGGGGTGTAACAGATGTCCTGTGTTCCGCACAGATCAGATTTAAAAGTTGTCATGTCGCCTCGAGTGACATCACGACCACGACCTCAGACATTTTCACTGGTGTAACTATGCTGTCGTCATAGAAACAGATAATAAGATTGTGAAATGGTGGCTCTGTAGCTCAGTTGGTAGAGCGTCTGACCCATGTATGGAGGCTGTTAGTCCTCTGCAGCGGCCGCTGGTTCGACTCCCGCCTTCGGCCCTTTGCTGTGTGTCATCCCCTCTCTCTTCACCCTACTTCCTGTCTACTCTTCAGCTGTACTGTATAATAAAGGCAAAAAGCCCAAAAACATAACTTAAATTTAAACTTTGGTGATATGTGCTGTCTGAACTTCTACAAACACACACACACACAGAGACACACACACGGCTCCTCTCAGCTCAGTGGAGCAGCTCTGTGTCTGTCTGTCTGTGACTCAGTGTGTCTGTGTTGATTGGCTGTTACTCGTGACTTCTAACCAATCAGATAGTGCTGTGGGCGGGACATGGAGCGTAGCAGTGTGTTATATACTGTAGTGAACAGTATTCAAATTATACTGTATAGTATTATTATTGTGTAATTTTCATTATATATAAATATTATATATTATTTTAATAATAATTATTATTGTTATTAAATATTTTAACCCTAATTCAACCTTTTTTTTTCTTTGTTGATTTGAAAAATGATTTGATCTGTGAATAAAAACCGTGATCCAATCTGAGTTTTGTGTTCTGTTGCTCCCCTGGTGGACAGTCTCCAGTATAACTGCACAATGTGGTAAAACATTTGTTCTGTCATACATTCATCGTTCAGCTGGAGCCAGTCACAGCTGTGATGGTGACTGAGAGGCGGGAACACCTGAACAGGTAACCGCTTCATCACTGACTGTTCTGATTAATATAATTCTGATGATCGGTTCTTGTTTTTAGTCAACTGGACACATGTGAAGAAGAGGTTCTGTTCACTCAGGTGACGGTCCAATCAGAGCCTGACCTCTGACTGTAATGTCACTGTGACTCTTCATCAGTCTGCAGCATCAACAAGAAGAAGAAGAAGAAGAAGAAGAACATGATCAAGAAAAAGAGGAAGGAGAATCGTTTCGATGTACAAACACTCCCACAGCTTTATGATCGTCTTAAGCAGCTTTTCTTTACACCAACATCAAATTCTCGACACTTGTCGCCCACAGGAAACACACACACACACACACACACACACACAGTGCTTCAGGTCAGACTCCAATCTGTCAGTCATTTTGACATCTGCTAATTAAGCAAGCTAATTATAGCTCTAATCACACACACACAGCGACTTGTGTGTGTGTGTGTGTGTGTGTGTGTGTGTGTGTGATGACAGACAGACAGGAACCTGCAGCTCTGTAGAATTAAATCATATAGACATTATTGCTTCACTGTCAGGAGTCAGACCTGCCTGTCAGGCTGAATTCAGGGTAAAAACTCACACACAAAGGCTCGTTCATTATAATCCTGTTATAATACTGTTATAACCTTGTTATAATCCTGTCATATTCCTGTAGATTTATGGTTATTTTCATATATTCACATTTTTTGGGCCCTTTGGAATTAAATGTAAATAAACTCACTGTGCTTTGGACTTAATATGCTGTCATATTTTATCAGAGAAAAATCATTTGAACTTGAACTTTAAGGGTCTCAATCAGCTTTTTGAGAGCTAGTACAGTTACATTTTATAATTTATGCTAGAAGTGCAATGATAAATTGATTATTGATCGATTATTATATAAGTCACCAGCTATTTTGATAACTGATTAGTTGTTTTGGTTCATTTTTAATATTAAAAAAGTCTAAATTCTCTGATTTCAGCTTCTTAAATGTGAATATTTTCTGGTTTCTTTCCTCCTCTCTGACAGTAAACTGAATATCTTTGACTTGTGGACAAAACAAGACATTTGAGGACATCATCTTGGACTTTGAGAGACATTTTCTGACATTTTATGGATCAAACAACTAATTGATTAGTCGTGAAAATAATCAACAGATTAGGAAAGATTTGGAAAATGACGAAAAACTGGTCCAAACATGTCAACTTTCTCCAGGGAAACTGACGCTGATCCCCCATGATCCACCAGCTCTATCATAGAGGGTGGGTGAGTTGGTTTCCTCAAAGTGCTCCTTCCACGGCCCAATTACCTCAAAAGGTCAACAGCATCCCATCCTTACTATACATAACTTGGATGGTTCCCCGTTTCGTCCACGTGAGGTGCCGGAGACCAGAAGCACTTTGGTGCTGATCAAAAGTCCTTCTCCATGACTTCTTTGAACTCCTCCCACACCTGCTGCTTTGCCTCTGTCACAGCTAAGGCTGCTGTCCTTCAAGCCTGTCGGTACCTCACAACTGCTTCTGGAGTCCCCTTAGGTAACATATCCCTGATGGCCTCCTTCTTCAGTCTGACAGTTTTCCTGACCATCGGTGTCCACCACGATGTTCGAGGGTTACTGCGCCTTGAGGCACCTATGACCTTGAGACCACAGCTCTCAGCCGCACCTTCAGCAATGGACGATTTGAACATTGACCACTCTGGTTCAATGTCCCCAGCCTTCACGGGGATGCTAGAAAAGCTCCACTGGAGGTGAGAATTGAAGGTCTCCCGGACTGGGGCCTCCTCCAGACATTCCCATTTCACCCACACCACACGTTTAGGCTTGCCAGGTCTGTCCAGAGGCCTCCCCCGCCACCTGACCCAACTCACCACCAGATGGTGATCAGTTGACAACTCAGCCCCTCTCTTCACCCGAGTGAGCAATTCATGCGACCTCAGATCAGATGATACGATAACAGAACTGATCATTGGCCTTCGGCCTACGGTGCTCTGGTACCACGTACACTTATGAGCATCCTTATGCTCGAACATAGTGTTCATTATGGACAGTCCATGACTAGCACAGAAGTCCAGTAATAAACAGCTGCTCAGGTTCAGATCAGGGATGCTGTTCCTTCCAACCACGCCCCTCCAAGTGCCTCCATTATTGCACACATATGTGTTGAAGTCTCCCAGCAGGAGTCCCCTACCGAAGCCACTACTACTTTGAATTGCTGTACGGTGTTTAAGCACAGACAACAGTCAGGGTTCTCCCCCCCATAACCCTTAGGCGCAGGGAGGTGACCCTCTCGTCCACCAGGATGAACTCCAACGTAGCGGCACTCAGCCAGGAGCTCGTGAGTATCCCCACATATGCCTCACACCCCAGGAAACTCCAAAGAAGATAAGAGTCCAACCCTGATCCAGGAGTGAGGTTCCAGAGCCAAGACTGTGCAAAGAGATAAGCCCCACCAGATCTGGCTCAAACTCCAGTTCCGTCCCCCCCAGAGAGGTGACGTTGCACGTCGCCAGAGCCAGCCTCTGCCACACGGGTCTGGTCCATCAGGACCCCTGACCTTCACTGCCACCAATCAGGCAGCACACCAGACCCCAGCGATTCCTCCCGTAGTTGATGGGTCCACGGGACGGAAGCCTAGCCACGTCACTTCCTTGGGCTGAGCCTGACCGGGCTCCGTGGCATGCTGGGCCACCAGGTGCTCACTGACAGACCCCCCTTCTGGGCCTGGCTCTAGATGGGAGGCCTCCTCCAGGCATGGTCACTGTACTTTTTTCTTGGTCTTTCATGAGGTCTTTTTGAACCATTCTCAGTCTGGACCCTCACTTGAGACCACTTTGCCAGGGGAGTCCCTAACAGGAGCACCAGGCCCTGGACAACAGCACCCAGGTTCATGGGGACACACAAACCTCTTCACTACGATAAGGTGATGGTTGTCCAGAGAGGAACTTGGACAGGATTAAAATATTCTGCTTCTTCTTCTATGACTTTATTTCACGTTGTAAAGGGGGCTGTTCGTTTGACTCACCTGTTTGTGACAACAGGGTGGGGCTTATCAGACCATGTGGGAGGAGTCTGGAGCCGTCAGTCATTGTGGCCACGCCCAGAGTCCGTTTGGGAGGACGACCTGGTCGAGAGCTGAAGAAGACACAGAAGAGACATTAAAAACACAGCAGGATGGTCCTTTAAATCAACCTACTCCTGACCACCTTAAAGGATTCCACCTTAAATGGACAACGTCACTGAATATGGACAAAAACAAGACATTTGAGGACATTTTTCAACATTTTATGGACCAAACAAACTCACTGATTAGTCGAAAAATTATTGCCACATTGATCACTAGTTGAAAAACAGGTCCAAACATATGAAAACAGGTGGAGCATCTATTGGTCAAATAAAACATGAATATTAATCAATAATTAAATTATTGGAACACATTTCTTTGTGGTAAACCAGAACAGCTGTTTTCTTCATTTTCTGATATTTTATGGACAAAATGATCAATTGATTAATTTATAAGATAATCAGCAGAATAACAATGATGTAAATAAATCACAGCAGAGATCTTATTGATTGATTGATTGATTGATTGATTAACACAATGTTTTCTGACTCTGCAGGTGTTTAACTGATGTATGATGATGCCACACAGAGCTGAGGAGTAATCAGATTACATTTAAATATTTTTAAAGTGTGCTGGGTGACTGATTGGTTGCCGTGGTGACCACAACCTGCTGAAATCTGCACAGTGACAGTCCCGGGAGGGGGGGTGGGGGGTGGGGGGGTTACACACAGGTCAGTGTGTGACTGACAGGTCTGAGACAACACACACACACACACAGAGTAAATTAAATTCCCCAGCAGTATGTGTATGTATGTGTGTGTGTGTGTGTGTGTGTGTGTGTGTGTGTGTGTGCACTACATAAAAGACATTTTGTCCCAGTTTAATTAAGCGTGGAAAGCCCTCAACACACACACACACACACTGATCCCAGTCTAACCAGTGAAACCAGTTAAAAGAATCAAATCA
>JAWZSL010000099.1:47500-70000 GCA_034769285.1 Lutjanus argentimaculatus | reverse complement strand
AGCCAGCTGATTCTGAGGCTCAGCTCCTGTAACAGCACAAGACCTCAGGACAGCCCTCATACAATCTGGACCCACCAAATTATAGAAAAACAAAAAGAACATTACATTAACTATTGGACATCTACCACAAAAACACAAAGCAAACTTCAGTGTTATTTGGCTCTAAACAGACAGTACACGGTGGCAGAATATCTGAGCACCGTGACTGATGAGAAACTGAGAAAGACTTTGACCATGTACAGACTCAGTGACCACAGCTTGGCCATAGAGACGGGCAGACACAGGCAGACCTGGCTGCCCAGAGAGGACAGGTTGTGTCAGCTCTGTCCACACAGACAAGTGGAGACAGAGACACACTTCCTGATGCACTGCAGCAAATATGAACACGTCAGAGCCGAGTTCCTCTCAAAAATAAAACATAAAGTCACTGACTTTGATTCTCTGCCTGATCAAACTGAAATGCAACACATCCTTGGAGAGAACAGAGTCAGCAGCTTAGCAGCAGCAAAATATGTCAGATTATGTCACAGCCTGAGGGACGACCATCACAACACCTGACACACCTGCACCTGTCTATATTTACAGTCCTGAGAGACGACCATCACAACACCTGACACACCTGCACCTGTCTATATTTACAGTCCTGAGGGACGACCATCACAACACCTGACACACCTGTCTATATTTACAGTCCTGAGGGACGACCATCACAACACCTGACACACCTGCACCTGTCTATATTTACAGTCCTGAGGGACGACCATCACAACACCTGACACACCTGCACCTGTCTATATTTACAGTCCTGATGGACGACCATCACAACACCTGACACACCTGCACCTGTCTATATTTACAGTCCTGAGGGACGACCATCACAACACCTGACACACCTGCACCTGTCTATATTTACAGTCCTGAGAGACGACCATCACAACACCTGACACACCTGTCTATATTTACAGTCCTGAGGGACGACCGTCACAACACCTGACACACCTGTCTATATTTACAGTCCTGAGGGACGACCATCACAACACCTGACACACCTGCACCTGTCTATATTTACAGTCCTGAGGGACGACCATCACAACACCTGACACACCTGTCTATATTTACAGTTCTGAGGACGACCGTCACAACCCTGACCACTGCACTGTCTAATTTCAGTCTGAGAGACGACCATCAAACACCTGACACACCTGCACCTGTCTATATTTACAGTCCTGAGAGACGACCATCACAACACCTGACACACCTGCACCTGTCTATATTTACAGTCCTGAGGGACGACCATCACAACACCTGACACACCTGCACCTGTCTATATTTACAGTCCTGAGAGACGACCATCACAACACCTGACACACCTGCACCTGTCTATATTTACAGTCCTGAGGGACGACCATCACAACACCTGACACACCTGCACCTGTCTATATTTACAGTCCTGAGAGACGACCATCACAACACCTGACACACCTGTCTATATTTACAGTCCTGAGGGACAACCATCACAACACCTGACACACCTGCACCTGTCTATATTTACAGTCCTGAGAGATGACCATCACAACACCTGACACACCTGTCTATATTTACAGTCCTGAGGGACGACCGTCACAACACCTGACACACCTGTCTATATTTACAGTCCTGAGGGATGACCGTCACAACACCTGACACACCTGCACCTGTCTATATTTACAGTCCTGAGAGACGACCATCACAACACCTGACACACCTGCACCTGTCTATATTTACAGTCCTGAGAGACGACCATCACAACACCTGACACACCTGTCTATATTTACAGTCCTGAGGGACGACCATCACAACACCTGACACACCTGTCTATATTTACAGTCCTGAGAGACGACCGTCACAACACCTGACACACCTGCACCTGTCTATATTTACAGTCCTGAGGGACGACCATCACAACACCTGACACACCTGCACCTGTCTATATTTACAGTCCTGAGGGACGACCATCACAACACCTGACACACCTGCACCTGTCTATATTTACAGTCCTGAGAGACGACCATCACAACACCTGACACACCTGTCTATATTTACAGTCCTGAGGGATGACCGTCACAACACCTGACACACCTGCACCTGTCTATATTTACAGTCCTGAGAGACGACCATCACAACACCTGACACACCTGTCTATATTTACAGTCCTTGTAACTCACAATCTGTATTTTTCTTTATTCATTTTCTTTTTTTTTTTTTTTTGTTCGTTCTTTTCCTCAATATATATATAATATAAAATCTACTAGATATTTTTTTTTCTGTTTTATTGATGTTGTTTGTATTGATGTTGATTATCTACTTACCTAATTATCTACTTACCTAATTATCTACTTATCTAATTTTATGTTTAAATCATCTGTTATACACACATTTTTTCCCATAATTTTCTGATTTACTTTTATTATTGTACCTTACTTGTAAATTTGTAATGGCTTTGGCAACATTGTTAACCTACAGTCATGCTAATAAAGCTTATTGAAATTGAAATAGAAATAGAGAGAGAGAGAGAGAGAGAGAGAGAGAGAGAGAGAGAGAGAGAGAGAGAGAGAGAGACGAGAGAGAGGGAGAGAGAGAGAGAGAGAGAGAGAGAGAGAGAGAGAGAGAGAGAGGAGAGAGAGAGAGAGAGAGACAGAAAGAGAGAGAGAGCCTCCGGCTTTGCTGCTGGCAACAAGTTTGTCCATATGGCACACACACACACACACACACACACACACACACACACAGAGAGAGAGAGAGAGAGAGAGAGAACTTCCTGTCTGTTCTCTCTGAATTTCAACCAATCACATCAAAGAACAAGAAATATTTTCACTATTATTAACAATAATTCTTCACACATTTAATATTCTCACCCTGACATATGTCTTTTAGTTCTGGATCAAAGATCAAAGTATCAGAACAAGGATCAGGATCAGAATAAGGATCAGGATCAGAATAAGGATCAGGATCAGAACAAGGATCAGGATCAGAATAAGGATCAGGATCAGAATAAGGATCAGGATCAGAACAAGGATCAGGATCAGAACAAGGATCAGGATCAGAGTAAGGATCAGGACCAGAACAGGATCAGATCAGAAAAGATCAGGTCAGAACAAGGATCAGGTCAGATAGGCAGATCAGACAAGGATCAGGATCAGAACAAGGATCAGGATCAGAGTAAGGATCAGGATTAAAATAAGGATCAGGGCCCATGTTGTCCACAGTTTGTCTGGTTGTTTGGATCAGTTCCATCTTTAATCTGATGTGTTAAATCAGATAAAATCAGTTTCTGATCATTCTGACAGAAATCTTTGTGTCATTAGTAAATTTTACTTTTAAGAAGAAAAATAAAAATGATGATGAAGTGATTTAAGTTTGGACTTTTACCAAACAAACATCTGATTTGAATTAATTCATTTATACTGGTCTGTTGTAAACAAACAAAAATAAAAATAATTGGTTTTGGGATAATATTTGGATTAATTATCATATTTGATCATTGATCATTAAAGTTGAATTAAAAGAATAGATTTATTTTCCAGCAGAATAAAACAGTTACTGCAGTTTAACTGAATCCAGTCCTGGTATTTTACGGACTAACCAACTAATTGATTAGTGGGAAAATCATTGATCAATAGTGTGATAAGTCTGGTGTGCATCCGTGCATGCCACCTCTTTTCACATGTTTCAACCTATTTTTCAATTGACAAGATTAACAACTAATTGATTAATCCCAAAAATGATTGACAGATTAATTGATAATGAAAATAATCTTTAGTTGCAGCCCTGCAAAGATGTTTTCTTCAGTCTGTAGAATCTGATGATTAATTTACACTGTGTCACAATGTTAATTATAATGTATCATAATGTTTATTATGTGTCAGAATGTTTATTATAATGTGTCATAATGTTTATTGTGTCATAATGTTTATTATGTGCCATAATGTTTATTATAATGTGTCATAATGTTTATTATAATGTGTCATAATGATTATTATGTGTCATAATGTTTATTATAATGCTTCATAATGTTTATTATGTGTCATAATGTTTATTATAATGTGTTATAATGTTTATTATAATGTGTCACAATGTTTATTATAATGTGTCATAATGTTTATTATAATGTGCCACAATGTTTATTATAATGTGTCATAATGTTTATTATGTGTCATAATGTTTATTATAATGTGTCACAATGTTTATTATTATGCGTCATAATGTTTATTAGAATGCGTCATGTTTATTATAATGCGTCATGTTTATTATGTGTCATGTTTATTATATGTCACAAAGTTTATTATAATGTGTCATAATGTTTATTATATGTCACAAAGTTTATTATAATGTGTCATAATGTTTATTATAATATGTCACAAAGTTTATTATAATGTGTCATAATGTTTATTATAATGTGTCATAATGTTTATTGTGTCATGTTTATTATGTGTCATAATGTTTATTATAGTGCGTCATAATGTTTATTATAATGCGTCATGTTTATTATGTGTCATAATGTTTATTATATGTCACAAAGTTTATTATAATGTGTCATAATGTTTATTATATTAAATGTGTCTATTATATGTTTATTTAATGTGTCATAATGTTTATTATAATGTGTCATAATGTTTATTTATAATGTGTCCATAATGTTTTATTATGTGTCATATTAATGTGTATAATATTATTATGTGTCTACAGATATGTTTATGTTATAATGTGTCATAATGTTTATTATTGTGTCATAAAGTGTGTTTATTATAATGTGTCATCAATGTTTTATAATGTACGTTATATAATGTGTCATAATGTTTATTATGGTCATAATGTATTTAATGTTCAAGAATGCGTCATGATTGATCTATTTATATAATGCGTCATGTTTATTATGTGTCATGTTTATTATATGTCACAAAGTTTATTATAATGTGTCATAATGTTTATTATATGTCACAAAGTTTATTATAATGTGTCATAATGTTTATTATAATATGTCACAAAGTTTATTATAATGTGTCATAATGTTTATTATAATGTGTCATAATGTTTATTGTGTCATGTTTATTATGTGTCATAATGTTTATTATAGTGCGTCATAATGTTTATTATAATGCGTCATGTTTATTATGTGTCATAATGTTTATTATATGTCACAAAGTTTATTATAATGTGTCATAATGTTTATTATATGTGTTCATAAGTTTATTATAATGTGTCATAATGTTTATTATAATATGTCCAAAGTTTATTATAATGTGCCCAATGTTTATTATAATGTGTCATAATGTTTATTGTGTCATGTTTATTATGTGTCATAATGTTTATTATTAGTGCGTCATAATGTTTATTAGAATGCGTCATGTTTATTATAATGCGCGTCATATGTTATTTTATTATAATGCGTCATGTTTATTATAATGTTCATAATGTTTATTATATGTCATCATAATGTTTATTATAATGTGTCATATGTTTATTAAATATGATCATAAGTTTATTATAATGGTCATAATGTTTATTATAATGCTTCATAATGTTTATTATATGGTCTAATGTTTATTAGATGCTTCATAATTTTATTATAACGTGGTCATAATGTTTACTTAAAATGGTCATGTTATTATGTGTTTATATGTAACTTTTTATATTCCCACTTTTATTTTATTGTGCTCTTTGTGTGTTTTATGTTCCTATGTTTTCTGTTCTAAAATTATTCAAATATCAAAAATCAATAAATGTCATAAGTTATGTAATTTCATACTGTTATCAGAAAACGATCAGAGTGTATTGATGAATGATCCACAATTATAAATATAAATATTTATGAAATGATTTAGCATTAAGTAAATGATTGATTTTCTCTGGATCAATTAATCAGTTCATTCTAGCAGTCATGTAATTAATTAGAAGCATCAGTATCAATAATCAATGTATTAGCAGTCATGATAATGTCACAAGTCTTATTATATCGTGGTCTTTGCTTGTAAAATTTGACTATTTTATGACAGATGTTCTAAAAAGAAAATTAAAAGCTTGTGTAGTTGATAATGTGTCAGAAGTTTTGTCTGTTAATAGCATAATATATATGTCATAAATTATAATGTCTTTTATTCATTTCATATCTGTTATATTGTCAAAATTTATTAAATTGATAAATTACTCATATTATAATTGTATATTTTATTTTAATATTCATCTGTTTATTATAATGCTTTGTTTTATTAATGATGTGTCATAATTTTAATTGTGTTAGTTTCATTCTGTGTCATATGTTTCTATATCAAATGTTGTACTATAATGGTCTGTTTAAAGTGCATATTAAATCATTTGGTTTGATTATTTTTAATGTTTCTTATTATATGCACAGTTATAATGCGTCTGTATATAAATCTATGTTATTATAATGCGTCTAATGTTTTTATAAGCTTCATAATGTTTATTATAATGCGTCATAATGTGTATTAGAATGCTTCATATATTTATTATAACGTGTCATGTTTCTTAAAATGTGTCATAATGTTTTAATGTAACTTTTTAACGTCCCCCACTTTTATTTTATTGTAGCTCTTTGTGTGTTTTCTTTCCTCTGTTTCTGTTCTAAATTAATTCACAATATCAAAAATCAATAAATGATCAATAACGTATGTTTTCATCTGATCAGAAAAAACGATCAGAGTGATTGATGAATGATCCACAAATAAAAAATATAAATATTTATGAAATGATCATCAGCATTAGTAAATGATTGATTTTCTCTGGATCAATTAATCAGTTCAGTTCTACAGTCTGTAAACAATGAAGCAATCAGATCAATAATCAATGATCAGGCAGCAGAAAGTGTCAGTCTTTTCTTCAGGGTCTTTGCTGTAAATTTGAGGCTATTTTATGACAGATTCTAAAAGAGAAAAAAGCTCTGTGAGTCTGAATGTTCAGCCAGTTTACTGTAAAAACAAAATATATCATAAATATTTCTTTATTCATTCTCATTCTGATTGTTAAAATTATAACTTGATAACTTACTCTACTTATATACTGTATATTTTATTTTATATATCTCTGTTATTATCTGCTTTGTTTTATTAACTGATAGTGTTCATATTAATATTGTTAGTTTCATTCTGTTCAGTTGTCTTATAAATGTTGTACCAATAAAGTCTGTTAAAAGTGAAATAAAATCATTTGGTTTGATATTTTTAATGTTTCTTTTATACTGCACGTATCTGCGTCCTCCGAACCAAACCTCATGATAAAAATTGCAGATTTTAAACCTTCTTCTCTGTAGAAGCTCCACGAGTCTGAATATTTGTTCTTTGTTTCTATTTTACTTCATGAATTCTGTGTTTTTAATTGTTTTTCTCTTTTTTTTCTAATCTTGTTATCTAAAAGACTTTATTACAATGATACGGTCTGTTATTTAATTGTAATTGTAATTTTGGTGATATGTATATATATGTAATATGTCACGTCACTGTGGTAGTGATGTGTTTATGTGAATATTACTATAATGGTGCTGATTTATGTTAATATACTGTATGTCCTTTGTGTCATATTGTCCCTAATGCTTT
Source organism: Lutjanus argentimaculatus (assembly GCA_034769285.1). Classification (NCBI taxonomy): domain Eukaryota; kingdom Metazoa; phylum Chordata; class Actinopteri; order Lutjaniformes; family Lutjanidae; genus Lutjanus; species Lutjanus argentimaculatus. The sequence goes on along the minus strand of JAWZSL010000099.1, from coordinate 62,411 downwards.
TGGTCATAGTGTTCGCCACATTAATGCCAATAAAGCAATTTAAATTTATATTGAATTGTAAAGCAGGTGAATAATGTGTTTTATGTCTTTTAATATTTCTAATGATTTACATCAGTCACCGTGATAAACTGTATCTGTCTGCCTCCTGCACCAAACCTCATGATATAAACAGCTAATTTTAAACTTTTTTCTCTGAAGAAGCTCCGTATATCTACTCTGTTCAGTGTGAAGCAGGTGAATCATTTATCTTTGTGTGTTTAAATATTTCGGATGTTTTAAAGCAGGCAAATCTTTAGTTTTATGTGTTTCAATATTTGTAATGTTTATGATAATCTACCCGACTGTAACGTTCAGCCTCCCGCACCAAACCTCATAATAAAAACAGCTAATTTTAAACTTTCCGCTCTCCACAGCTCCGTGTCTGTCAGCCCACCTGGCGTTCGTGCAGTCCCGGTACAGCGTCTCGAAGTCGGCTCTGGTGATGAGCTTGCAGCGGTTCACTCCGGGCTGGATGGCTCCGAGCCCCCGCAGGACGCGCACCTGCTCCACGGTGCACACCACCGGGCTGATGTCCAGCCGCTTCAGCTTGGTGTAGACGGTGTGCAGTCCGCCCACCAGGTGCTTCAGGAACAGCTCGAACACCTGCGGTAGACAGATCAGCTCCACCCCGTTCACCGTGAACGAGGCCACCTTCACACCGTGAACCTCCACCATGTGACAGTCGGTGTTCGTTCCGTTCACACCGAGCGGCGCTCTGCCGCCGCAACCGCCGCTTCCGCCGCTGCCGCTCAGGAACGCTCCAGACAGGCGGGCGGCGGGGAGCCGCGGAGAGCTGGCCGGGTTAGAAGCGCTGTAGGGCGGCTCGGAGTGGAAGAGAGAGTCGGTGGGCGGGCTGGAGGTCCCGGACAGAGGGGTGTTAGAGGAGCCCGCCATGATACACACCACAGAAGAAGAAGTAGAAGAAGAAGAAGAAGAGGAGGAGTGAGTTTATTTATCTTCTTTTTGTTCTCTTTTCATCTGTGACTTTCCCGCCGTCTGTCTCCGTCTGTTCCCGCCACTCAGACTGAAGAACCTCCACCTATCTGTGAACTACACCTGTTCTCATTGAGGGTCTCTCCACCTCTCTCTCTCTCTGTACTACACCTGTTCTGAGTGAAGCTCTCTCTACCTCTCTCTCTCTGTCCCATAAGCAGCCAATCAGAGGCAGGCATGGCACGCGGACAGGCCTCCCATTGGCTCTTGTTTTGTTTATATATAATGAAGAAAATAATAAATAAAGACAGAATATCATCAGTCCTTCTGTAGATAAATGAAGTATTTTTACTTTACATCAGCTCTGCAGTACAGTCAGGAGATTAATGTGATCAGATTATTATGTGATCAGATTATTACGATCAGATTAATCTGATTAGATTAATGTGATCAGATTATTACGATCAGATTAATCTGATTAGATTAATGTGATCAGATTATTATGTGATCAGATTATTACGATCAGATTAATCTCATTAGATTAATGTGATCAGATTATTACGATCAGATTAATCTGACTAGATTAATCTGATCAGATTATTATGATCAGATTATTACGATCAGATTAATCTGATTAGATTAATGTGATCAGATTATTACGATCAGATTAATGTGATCAGATTATTATGATCAGATTATTACGATCAGATTAATGTGATTAGATTAATGTGATCAGATTACGTGATCAGATTATTATGATCAGATTATTACGATCAGATCAATGTGATTAGATTAATGAGATCAGATTATTACGATCAGATCAATTAGATTAATGTGATCAGATTATTATGATCAGATTATTACGATCAGATTAATCTGATTAGATTAATGTGATCAGATTATTACGATCAGATTAATGTGATCAGATTATTATGATCAGATTATTACGATCAGATTAATGTGATCAGATTATTATGATCAGATTATTACGATCAGATTAATGTGATTAGATTAATGTGATCAGATTACGTGATCAGATTATTATGATCAGATTATTACGATCAGATCAATGTGATTAGATTAATGAGATCAGATTATTACGATCAGATTAATGTGATTAGATTAATGAGATCAGATTATTATGATCAGATTATTACGATCAGATTAATGTGATCAGATTATTATGTGATCAGATTATTACAATCAGATTCATGTGATTAGATTAATGTGATCAGATTATTACGATCAGATTGATGTGATCAGATTATTATGATCAGATTATTACGATCAGATTAATGTGATTAGATTAATGAGATCAGATTATTACGATCAGATTAATGTGATTAGATTAATGAGATCAGATTATTATGATCAGATTATTACGATCAGATTAATGTGATCAGATTATTATGTGATCAGATTATTACAATCAGATTAATGTGATTAGATTAATGTGATCAGATTATTACGATCAGATTGATGTGATCAGATTATTATGATCAGATTAATGTGATCAGATTATATGATCAGATTATTATGATCAGATTAATGTGATCAGATTATTATGATCAGATTATTACGATCAGATTATTATGATCAGATTAATGTGATCAGATTATATGATCAGATTATTATGATCAGATTAATGTGATCAGATTAATGTGATCAGGTTATATGATCAGATTAATGTGATGAGGTTATTATGATCAGATTATATGATCAGGTTTTGTCTTGTTACGTCATTTATGTTGTTTTTGTCTGTTTTGTCTCATTATGTCATTTTCATCTTGTAACATATTTTTTCTCTTGTTGTGTTATTCACATTGTTTTTCATATTGTTTTCTCTTTTTTGTCTTGTTACATTTTTTCTTTTATGTCATTTTCATATGTTTTTTGTCTCGTTCTGTCTCGTTCTGTCTCGTTCCGTTTTGTTCCGTCTTGTTCCGTCCATCCTCTGTGATAAACTCTGATGGATCCACCAGTAAATCGTCTTTTCTGTGTTATTGTTCCGGCCATTTACGTTGAAATCAGTCTTGATGTTGGGGGAGCTGAAAAAGACACAGAGACATATCTTCAGTTAGCTAATGTTAGCCAACTCTTGCTAATTCACTAGCTAAAGATTGATATAGATTAGCTGGTTAACAAACATTTTATTAACATTAACAACAAGAGATTAGCTAGCTTCTCAGCTATCATTTTGCTAACATATGTGCCAGTTAAAGGAGCAACATGGAGCCGATACACGTTCAGACACTGAGTTAGAGCTACAGACCGAATATTAAATAGGTTGTAATTGTGGTAAATGTACAGTCTGTGGTTTAAGTGAGATGTTTCCCTCCAGTAAACATATAGATTGTCAGTTAACAGTATAAATGAACAGTGAGAAAATAAAGAATAAATAAAATAAATGAACATCAGTGCTCTTCAGTATCAGTCAGTTGCTGAATATTTTAATACTGTCATTTAATACCTCGTAAATGTTCCTAAATTTAAATCACCCCAAATCTTACTTTCTGTATATTCTGTAAAAAAAGGTTTCCATATCGATGTATATCAGTAAACATGCACACTGATGTGATATCTGTGATCGGCCCATATCAGGCCGATATATCAGCTGACCGATATTTCCTTCTGGCTCGACTCTTCACAGACATGTTGAATATTTTCAGAACTTCAAATGACACTTTAACTGCTTTAACTCCAGTCAAACACCTCAAACACAGAACATTTAAAGATATTTTAATGTTAATTTTCAGGATAAAAGCTATTTTTTGTCACAAACTTAATCCTTTTATTGTTTGTCTATTTATTATCATTTCTGACAACTTATGACAATTTTTTGTAATTTATTAATAAATGTGTATACAGTTTGTATTGTTGTTTGTTTATTCAATATCTGATTTATTTTAATCAGCTGGTGTTTCTAACTGCAGTAATCAGCTTCTCTAATATTCAGAGACAACAGCTAAGCTGTTTTCCGGCAGAGATAATAAATTCATATTTTTTAATCACTGCGTGCAGAACAGAGATGGATGGTGCTGAGACAAACTCCACCTCATACATCAGCTAAGTTTCAAATCAAAAGCCCAGCATCAAATTAAAAGCACCAAATTAACCTTTACAGAGCCGAGCAGATTAAATGTCAGCAGAAAACACCTGAATACCATCACATCCATATCATGTACCTGTCTGACAGGACTGAGTATCTTATCAGACCAGTGACAGACAGTGAGCAGCTGAACACTCCAGACAGGCACGTTCTACAGCCACGTTCTAAAGCAACATTCTACAGACATGTTCTACAGCAGCGTTCTACAGTAAGGTAGTTTTATTAATCATTATCATAGCACAGGGCTGGACAGTGGGATTTATTTGTAGTTCCCTGTTGGCTGCTCATTAAAACAACATTTAAGATTGTATACAGTTCACTCAGCAACACTAGTTGAAGAGAAAAAAATAAAACAATTAAAAGGTTCTAGCAGTGTTGAACGCACCCCACATACGTAGAATATATCAGAGGAGAGAATTTCATTTAATCAGATCCAGATGTGTTCAGGCGGGGACTTTCATCAAACGTGAAGTTTGGGGCAGATGGGAAAATGTTATTATGTTATGTTATGTTATATTTGTGTTACAGCAACTTCCTGTTTCATGACAAAACATGGAAATTTAATGCTAAAGTTAATTCACAATGACCGACTTCCTGTTGGGTTTAGGGTGTGGCTCCAGGAAGCTTTCTTGTACATCTGGATGTGATACATGTGACTTTCCATTTCTGAGCCTTTTGAGATGTGTGATGCCCAAGACAGGTTCTCTGCTATGTTGGTTCAGCTGAGACAGGGGTGAGACAGGAGTGAGACGGAGGTGAGACAGGAGTGAGACAGGGGTGAGACAGGAATGAGACAGGGGTGAGACGGGGGTGAGATGGAGATGACATGGAGGTGAGACAGGGGTGAGGGAGGGGTAAGACAGAGATGAGACAGGGGTGAGGCAGGGGCGAGATAGAAGTGAGACAGGGGTGAGACAGAGGTGAGACAGGAGTGAGGGAGGGGTGATGCAGGGGTGTTTGTCTTGAAGGACCTGGAGGAGTAAACCAAAGAGGTGAGGAAGGAGTGAAGGTCTCCCCTGGCAGAGCTGAGGACCAGCTGAAGAAGACAACCGTGGACAGAGGCAAACAACACTGCAGACAAACTGCGTTTAGCATCAGCCTATCAGGGTTGAGACACAGTGGACACCCAACCTGTCCACCTGCCCTGTACCTTCAGTGACCCCAGCAGGGACCAGGGTCAAGGGGAGAATGTGTCAGTGATTCTCGGTGGTCAGAGCAAGAGACAACTGAGGTCTTTGACCGGAGGAGTCCACTGCTGAGGGACGTTAAAGAAGTGGTGAGAAAGGTGAGGTCAGCTTCAAAGAAAAAAGGTGCCTGCACTCTCACTCCACGCCACAGAGGATGTTTCAATTCTGACTTGATGGAGATCCAAGTGGGATCAAAACATTGTGGATATTAAACTATTATAGTCCTGAACACCTTTACACAGGCAGCTGTGGACATCATGGATGCATCAGTGTTTGTAGTGGCTGCATGGACAAGTCTTCGATGTCACTACAAACTGGGGGTGCACAGATGTCCACACAGAACCTGTGTCCACCCTCTCAGATTTATGTCAAGCAGCACCTCCTACAACGTGTACAAGCACTTGTCAAAACTCCTGCGGCTCTGCAGGATCATCGGGGTGATCTGGAGGAGGGGCAAAGGGGCAGAAGTTGCTGTTTGCTGGACGTGTGAATCCCTGAAGAGGAAGTGTCCCGAGACAAACTGATGAACTTCCATGGATCAGGATTAATTTTGGATTATGAATCAATGCAGAAAAGTCAACGATCAGACATTTGAGATGTGAGGACTGCTGTGTACCATCACGCACAACAGTGAGGTACAACAACGACAAGCCCTGGTTCATAGCCAAGCTCAGACAGTTACGGTTGGAGAAGGAGGAAGCATTCAGGAGTGGGGACAAAGACAGGTTTAGAGAGTCAAAGTACAAGTTTAGCAAGACAGTGAGAGATGCTTAACGTAAGTACTCTGAGAAACTCCAACAACAGTTTTCAGGTAATGACTCTACCTCTGTCTGGAGAGGGCTCAGACAGATTACAAACTACAAACCCACAGCCCCCCACTCCATGAATGACCTGCGCTTGGCCAACGAACTGAATGAGTTCTACTGTCGCTTTGAAAGACAATGGGACAGACCTGATACCATCCCCCGCGACACCCATCACCAGCTCCAGCCCAGGAGCCCCACCTCCCCCACCCCAGCCTCTCCACTCCTGCCCACCTCAGCACCCCCTTCCCCCTGCCCCTCCACCACAGCAAAACCTCTCTCCCCTTCTGCCACACTGTCACCCCCTCCCCATGCCATGCCACGTGCCAGCCACAGGACTCAATGACTACAGACCCGTCGCACTGACCTCTGTGGCCATGAAGTCCTTTGAGCGCCTTGTTCTGTCCCATCTCAAAACCCTCACTGACCCTCTCCTGGACCCCCTCTGTAGGCAGTTCGCCTACAGAGCCAGCAGGTCTGTAGACGATGCTGTCAACATGGCCCTCCACTACATCCTTCAGCACCTGGACTCTGGAGGAACCTACGCCAGGATCCTGTATGTGGATTTCAGCTCTGCTTTCAATACCATCATCCCAGCGCTGCTCCAGGACAAGCTCTCCAGCTGAACGTGCCTGACTCCACCTGCAGGTGGATCACAGACTTCCTGTCTGACAGGTGGCAGCATGTGAAGCTGGGGAAGCATGTTTCTGACTCCCTGACCATCAGCACCGGATCCCCCAAGGCTGCGTTCTTTCTCCTCTGCTCTTCTCCCTGTACACCAACAGCTGCACCTCCAGTCATCAGTCCGTCAAGCTCCTGAAGTTCGCGGACGACACCACCCTCATTGGACTCATCTCTGGTGGGGATGAGTCGGCCTACAGGTGGGAGATTGACCGACTGGTGACCTGGTGCAGTGAGAACAACTTGGAGCTCAACGCTCTAAAGACAGAGGAGATGATTGTGGACTTCAGGAGGATCCCAGCCCCACCCACCCCCATCACCCTGTGTGACTCCCCAGTCGACACTGTGGAGTCATTCTGCTTCCTGGGCACCATCATCACCCAGGACCTGAAGTAGGAGCTAAACATCAGCTCCCTCGTCAAAAAAGCCCAGCAGAGGATGTTCTTCCTGCGGCAGTTGAAGAAATTCAACCTGCCAAAGACGATGATGGAGCACTTCTACACTGCCATCATTGAGTCCATCCTCACCTCCTCTATCACCACCTGGTACGCTGCTGCTGCTGCCAGAGACAAGGACAGACTGCAGCGTGTCATTCGCTCTGCCGAGAGAGTGATCGGCTGCAACCTGCCATCCCTGCAGGACCTGTACACCTCCAGGACCCTGAGGTGTGCAGGTAAGATTGTAGCCGACCCCTCCCATCCTGGACACAAACTGTTTGTGACACTCCCCTCCGGCAGGAGGCTGCGATCAATTAATGCAATGCATAATCAATTTTTAGCCCTCTGAATCAGAAACGAATCAAAGGGTGCCAAGATGTTCCCACCCCACACAGTTGACGTTTACCATTGATATCTGGGTTCTCAACCATTTTTTAGTGTTGATATCTGGACTGTATCCTGCTTCCTGACCATCAGGAGCGATTTGGGCTTCAGTGTCACAACACGTGGACACAAGGACGAGGGGATCGAACCACCGAGTGATGACTGGACGATACGTTCTGCCTGCTGAGCCTGATGTGGTGATATTCAGTGTCTGTATATAGAATATTTGTTTCAGTTTGATTTTTTTAGATGGCAGGTTCACCAAAATGTTTCATGAATAGCTTGGTTGTTTAAGAGACTGAGAAAGACAGTATTGATATTGGATTGGTATTAGTATTGGTATTCGATTGGTATTGGTATTCGATTGGTATTGGTTTGGTATTGGTATTGGATTGGTATTGGTATTCGATTGGTATTGGATTGGTATTGGTATTGGTATTGGTTTGGTATTGGTATTGTATTGGTATTGGTATTGGATTGGTATTGGATTGGTATTGGTATTGGTATTGGTTTGGTATTGGTATTGTATTGGTATTGGTATTGGATTGGTATTGGATTGGTATTGTATTGGTATTGGTATTGGATTGCTATTGGTATTGGTATTGTTATTGGTTTGGTATTGATATCGGATTGCTATTGGTATTGGTATTGGTTTGGTATTGTTATTGTATTGGTATTGTATTGGTATTGGTATTGGTTTGGTCTTGGTTTGGTATTGGTATTGGATTGCTATTGGTATTGGTATTATGGTATTGGTTTGGTATTGGTACTGGTATTGGATTGGTATTGTATTGGTATTGGATTGGTATTGGTATTGGTTTGGTATTGTTATTGTATTGGTACTGGATTGCTATTGGTATTGGTATTGTATTGGTATTGGTATTTGTATTGGATTGGTAATGGTATTGGTATTGTATTGGTATTGGATTGGTATTGTATTGTATTGGTATTGGATTGGTATTGGTATTGGTATTGGTATTGGTTTGATATTGTTATTGTATTGGTATTGGATTGGTATTGGTATTGGTATTGGTATTGGTTTGGTCTTGGTTTGGTATTGGTATTGGATTGGTATTGGATTGGTACTGGATTGCTATTGGTATTGGTATTGGATTGGTATTGGTATTGGATTGGTATTGGATTGGTATTGTATTGGTATTGGTATTGGTATTGGATTGCTATTGCTATTGCTATTGTATTGGACATGAGAAAGTGGTATTGATCCATCCCTGGTCACAGAATGTCAGGGTCATGGACAGGTTCTGGTTCTCCATCACAACAGCTGAAACTATGATGGAGCAGCAGAAGAATAAGACATCCTGTTTTAACTCAAGCTGAAATGTACAATTTGAACTTAAAAATTCAAGCTCTGCCTCCAGACATCCAATTGGCACAGAGTTCTGATTGGCTGTGATGGTTGAAAGTAGACGATCACCCATAAACCTGTTTAAACGTGTGATTTACGCTTACTTCAGGTAAAACTCATTATTATTTGGATTTTTTTTTTTTTTTTGTAAGTTTTTGTAAATTATCTGACACGTCCAGCACCAAATTTAGTTTTTCCTTAGTTCAAGGTTGTTCTTCCTCGCTCTCTGTCTCTGCGTCTGCTCGTCTCTGGAGGTTTCGGTGCAGTCAGGAAATGAGCGGTAAACGTTTTGGCAGCTGATCACAGCCGTCCTATCAGCACACAGCCCTCGTTAACACCTCGCGCTAACGAGCTACAAAAGGCCTTTTAATGTCAGGAACAGAAGAGACGCCAGTAAAGATTTAACAGAAGAACACTCTCTGTTTCTTTTCAACGTTCTTCAAAGGGTTCCACCAACAGACTGCAGACACACACACGCATGCACACACACACACACACACACACACAGAGTTCTGTTTCAGATCAATTACTCTGAAAATGTAATCAGATTATTGATGGATTTTAATGTTATCTGATTACTTCTTCTGCTTCACACAGTCTGTGCATTTTTACAGATGTACTGATGTAGTTTGATAACATAAATACATTAAAAGTATTTTCTTAAATTAATCAGAAATCCATCAATCTGATTGGTCAAACACAACCTGCATGTTCACACAGCTTTAACCACCGAATGAACATAATGAACACAGATATCCCATTTATTTATTTTACTTTTATTTATTTAGATATCTCCACCAGGGCTGATAACTAGAACTGTTGATCGATTAATTGATCATTAGCAATTTGGTCGATCAGGTAAGCCTTAATCAATGTACTATCAAATAAAGATGTGAACAGCCATGAGGAGGAAAAATACTCATTTACTATTGTTTGGTATAAGCAAAAATTTATGTTTTTTAATAACAATCAATTGATTAATTGATTGTTAATGTTACCAGTGATCGATTAAGGAAAGTGCTCACAGTTTGTTACACTAATCTCCAAACATGGCAGGAAGTAGATCTTTACATCACGAGATGACATCACTAAAAGACAGAAAATAAATTTACTGGAAAAACCCCCAAAACCTTTTGTTTTGTCTGATCTGTTTTAGCAGCAAAACTTGCAGATTAATGTTATATAGTAATATAAAGTACATATATATATAGTACATACTATATATATATATAGTATATATATAAATATATGTGTGTATATATACACACACACACACACACACACACACACACTCACACATACTATATATTATATTATATATATATATATATATATACATATTAAAAAATCCCCCTCTCGCCCCGCCTGGGGCAGTATTGTGCCTCCTTCAAGCTCGGGTCCTCTACCAGAGGCCTGGGAGCTTGAGGGTTCTGTGCAGGATCTTGGTTGTTCCCAGGAGTGCACTCTTCTGGACAGAGATCTCAGATGTTCTTCCTGGTATCTGCTGGAGCCATTCTCCCAGCTTGGAGGTTACCGCTCCGAGTGCCCCGATCACTACTGAGACCACTTTTGTTTTTACGCCTCACATCTTCTCCAACTCCTCCTTGAGACCCTGGTATTTCTCCAGCTTCTCGTGCTCTTTCTTCCTGATGTTGCTGTCACTTGTTGGGATCACTACATCCACCACTGTGACTGTCTCCTGTCCTTTGTCTACCACCACTATGTCCGGTTGGTTCGCCATCACCAGTTTGTCTGATGTACAGATGTTCCTGTGTACGATGCTGGCCACCTGGTTATGACGCTCCATGTATGCCTTCCCTGCCAGCATCTTACACCCTGCTGTTATATATATGTATATACATAATATATATAGATACACACACACACACACACACACACATATATGTATATGTATATATATATAGATATAGATAGATAGATAGATAGATTTGTTTATTTATTTATTTTTTAAATATATACATATATATGCAGGAGTCCTATTGTAAACAATGAGATTAACATATGCAGCAGCTTGAAAATATAAAAGTAAATAAAGTGAATTATTCAGTTTTGTTGATGATCTCTGCTGTTTTAACATCAACCACATCACAGTTTCAAGGTGTGTAAGTTAATAATCAGATCGATGTGTTGGTCTAACAGCTTTCTTTTGTAATTTAAAGTGATACTCCACCCCAGAATGATAATCCACTCAATATGTACTCACAGTTTCAGCAGAAAACAGGGTTGCAGCCAAATCCAGTACAATGGCAGTGAATGGAGACCACAGATAAAATGTTAAAAAAAAAGAACACAAAACAAACACAAAATGTCTCCATCCTGCTCGTGTGGTGTAATCCAAGTGTCCGTGAGCCGCGACATTAAAATTTAACCACAAAAGACGCCATTTACACCATGTTTTTAACTTGCGATATTTTCACACGTCCATACATCACGATACATCAACGCCATGTTTACATGCTACCTGGGAGGCTACAGTTGACATTTCGGCTAAAAAAAAGTCTTTTTCTCTCTCATTTTCTTCAAAACAAATAAAAATGTCTTTTTCTTTTAAGTGGATTACTTGTCCAGTTTTCCTGTTAATGTAATTTTGAACATCCCTCCAGAATATTCTAGTACACACAGTGATAAAACAGATGGCAAATTGTTTCTTCCTCTGTTCCACAGAAAACACAAGAATACTCAACATTAATCTTAAATGTCTCTAAAGTTTTCTGTGCTGGATATATTTTATGCATTATTTTAAAAGAGACCTCTTTATTATTCAAACAAAATTAAATTTATCCCCAACTAGACAAATTTTCCTCCAATCAATGTCCCCATACAGCGAGGTCCAAAAGAATTTTACTGAGGGCACAGCGACAGTGAGCATGAGGCTCCTGATGAATTTACTCAAGTATTTATTCTTAATGTCAAACAAACCACTACTGAGTGGAACAGTCATAGAGACCTCGATTGTTGATCCTCTAATCAGCTGCAGTAAACTCATCTGTATGGCATCACAGACTACTGCATATTCCTTTGGGGTAATTGGCAACCTGAATTTAGCGAGGAATTCACCATACATTAGTAACTGTCCCTCAGCATTCACAAGTTGTTTAACTGTTACAATGCCATTCTCAACCCATTTTTTATAGTACAATCATGGTTCGAATTATGGGGGAGCTAGGGGGAGCTGGGCTCACCTGAAAAGACATGAGCTCCCCTGAAAGCCTCATTTGGGACATTTGAGGGGAGCTCTAATATATGATGGTCCTGAAATAAATAATAACAGTGTGTTTATTCGCACATTTTATGTATTGTCACTAATTAACACAATGTTGTGTGCGCTGTTGTGTGCACCACCGTGACCTCTGCGCTGTCTGTGGTTCTGACACGGAGCAGAGGTGACTGATAGACTTAACATGTTACTTCGGTTCCTGTTTGCTTTTCGTTGTTGCAAATTGAACTTTTGGTCTGAATTCCACTTTCTCCCGATTCTAACAATCCACAGACAGAAGAGAAACGACAGTGAGCCGAAAGGACAGTCAGTAAGGAGAGAGTGTGTGAGAGAGAGATACATGCAGCAGAACAGCTGTTTCCCTGTGTCTATGACATTTCATAAAGTTGTCCCATGTAAAAACAAAGATCTCTCCACATTAGTTTACATTCACAAAGATCAGATTATGACGTTGATATTAAGGCCAAAACGTACTAAAGGCATCTGACTCTCGCATTTTGAAGTCACCCATTGTTCTAAATGGGAGAACGCGCACTGAGAGCATCTTGACGCGCGTCAGTTTGCCTTAATGTCTCCACTCCGAACTTTTTTACATTTTGGAGCGTCAAATGAGGACAAGAGGAGTTTTTTTCTGCACCTGCAGTACGTGTTTGAGGAGAGTTAAATGGAATAAAGAAAGGTCATGGACGTGAGGATGGAGTGCTGATGGAGCTGTAGCTACACCTGAAATTAGGTGGAAAAAAAACCCGACCCCGCGGGGTGGGGGGTTGGGGGGGGGGGCTCCCCCGAAAGCCATTGTGTAATTCCCATTGTGTAATTCGAACCCTGAGTACAATGATTTATTTTTATTCCAGATATAATACCTAGTTGGCGAGAAATTATGCTTGTCCACCATTTTCCAGGACAGCAGCGCTTGTTTATGAAAATTTGCTACTTTAACAGGTAATTTTTCAATCTTATAATCACATTTTAACAGAAATTTTAGACCACCAATTGAGTTAAAAATATGTTTAGGGAAAGTATTCAGATATTGTCTTTCTTTGATCAAATTAGTTAACCATTTTATTTTGAAAGTACTATTTAATGTTTCAAAACTTAGTACCTGAAGACCAGAATCTCTTCTTATGTTAGGCTACATAAAATATCTCTCTTTAAATAATGAGATCTGTTCCTCCAAATAAAATTGAATAAAGTTTTATCTAATTTTTTGTATATTGAGCTCGAGCTGTATAAGGACACATACAGCTTGAGATATCCCCTCAGCTTTAGAGAGTAAAACTCTACCATTCAGTGAGAGATCTCTCATCAGCCACATATTGAACTTTTTTATTACTTGTTCCACTATAGAGTCAAAGTTTAAGTTACTGCAAAGTTTTTCATTTTTATCAGTGACAACACCTAAATATGTAACCATATTCTTCACAGGGATACCATTCACTTCAGACTGATCACATTCCTTTAGTGGTAATAACAGATTTGTTCAAATTCATCTTTAAACCTGACACAGCAGTGAACTCCTCAATACAATCAACAGCTTTGATCACCTCATTCCTATTAGATAAAAAAAACTGTGGTATCATCGGCCTGCTGGGCTAATTTAAATTCTCTGTCTGCAGCCTTTATACCTTGAAATAAACCTTTTTTAATATGCACAGCCATAATCTGAGTTACAAGGAGGAACAAGAAAGGACTCAGGGGACATCCTTGTCTTATTCCCCTACAGATGTCGTACTGTGGGCCAGCTTAACAGAGCTGTTACATCCACTATACAGTGTTTTAACCGCCTTCATAACATGACTTCCAAAACCAAAACACTTCATAGACTTATCATATCAAATACTTTGTAAAAATCAACAAATAAAATAAAACTATCATCCAATATATATTCATTGTAATCAATCATATCTAATATTAATCTTACATTATTACATACATTTCTTCCAGGCATAAAACCAGATTGTTCTTCTTCAATAATATCATCTAATCCTGATTTTAATCTTTTAGCAAAGACCATGGCAAATATCTTTGCATCATTATTCAGCAGACTAATTGGTCTCCAATTCTCAATACTCAATTTATCTTTTTTTGGTTGAGGATCAGTTTGATAAGACCTTGACGACGATTTGGCGGAAGTTCTTCTTTTCCTTTTCTTCTTCAAAAAACAGCAATTAAAAATGGGGCTAATATTTCACTAAAATCTTTATAGAATTCACATATTAACCCATTGTTACCAGGAGATTTGTTATCTTTTAGAGAGTCAGTACATTTTTGTACCTCTGATAAGCTAACCCTCAGGTCACACAGTTTTAAAAACCGTCATCAATACCTTTAATGTCCTTTTTTAATATCTTGAAGAAATAAATCAATGTTACCTTCATTTTCAATGTCAGCAGTATATAATTTTCTGGTAGAAATCAGCTACATACTGGGAAATATATCTTTCATCTTCACATACCTGGTTATTTATTTTAAGTTTACAGAGAGAAGAAAACTCAAAGTTCCTTTTTTCCAAATCAAAAAAGTATTTGGTGCACTTGTCCCCTTGTTCTAGCCACTTCCTCCGAGACCTGACAAAGGCTCCTCTGGCCTTTTCCTCATACATTTGTCCAGTTCAAGTTGTCAAACTGACAAATCTTTCAGTTCTTCTCCAGACAGACTTAATTTCTCTGAAAATCTTATTATTTTTGTAATTATCTGATGTTGTTGCCATATTGACCTTAATTGTGACAGCCTG
>JAWZSL010000099.1:0-42500 GCA_034769285.1 Lutjanus argentimaculatus | reverse complement strand
TATCTTCTATCTATCTATCTATCTATTTTGTCTATCTATCTATCTATCTAGCTATCTGTCTATCTATCTATCTATCTATCTATCTATCTGTCTATCTATCTATCTATCTGTCTATCTGTCTATCTATCTATCTAGCTATCTGTCTATCTGTCTATCTATCTATCTATCTATCTGTCTGTCTGTCTGTCTGTCTGTCTGTCTGTCTGTCTGTCTGTCTATCTGTCTATCTGTCTGTCTGTCTGTCTGTCTGTCTGTCTGTCTGTCTATCTATCTGTGACTGATGTGTTTCTCCAGGAAATTCAATAAACTTGAAAATAAAATAATATATAAAAAAAATTAAAATAAATGTAAGCAATAAAAGATAAATTTGATGAGATCAATGTATGATAAATAAATATGATGTGTGTGCTGTGTTGTGATGACGTATAGTTGAGCGAGCCTCCCCGTCACGTGACTCGGCGTCTCTTTTCTAACAACATGGCTGCCGAGGATCTTCCGTCTGAATTTGACGTTGTCATTCTGGGCACAGGTACGGACTCACCTGCTGTTTTTTTTTATCACAGAGCTGATCCAGATCATCGGTCTGAATATGTCCCTGTTCGGTCCGGGTTCTCCTCGGTCCAGAACACCCTGAGTCCCGCGTTTAAAACGGTCCGGGACACAGGCTGGGCTCAGCTTGGGCGTTAGCTGGCGGCTAACGGCCCGTTCATTTTAAATGACAGAGGCTAGCAGCTAACGGCAGGCTGCTGTGAATAAACAGCTGCGATATAAAACACAGCGGACTGAGGCTGTTAGCAGCGCTGCAAATTGTTAGCTTCAGCAGGTTTATGTGTTCTCTTCATGAGCTGCTCACAGAGGTTACTGATGCTAATGCTAGCTAACAGGCTAATGAGCTCTTCTGTCAGACCGTCACGTGATGTTATGATGATGCTATCAGTTAGCAGCTGGTTGTTAACAACAGATGCCAGCTGTGTGTGTGTGTGTGTGTGTGTGTTGTGTGGTGTGTGTGGTGTGTGTAAATGATGTCATTCATGTTCTGTCTCTTCTGCTGATTAAAATATCTAACTGTGATTTTTTTTACCAGAGCTGCAACAATCAATCACTTAAATTAATCAACAAACTATTTTGATAATCGATTAATAGTTCAGTCATTTTTTAAGAAAAAAAGTCCAAATTCTCTGATTTCAGTTTCTTGAAGTGATATTCCACCCCAGAATGATAATCCACTTAGTATGTACTCGCCCCTATGCTGATGTGAGGATGGTGAAGATCTTCAGTTCACTAAACAATCCTACCTGCTACATGCTACAGTTGACAGGTCAGCTAAAAACATGGTGTAAATGGCATCTTTTGTGGTTGAATTTTAATGTCGCAGCTCGTGGACACTTGGATTACACCACACGAGCAGGATGGAGACATTTTGTTTGTTTTGTGTTCTTTTTTTAACATTTTATCCGTGGTCTCCATTCACTGCCATGTATGTTAGTATGATTTGCTGCAACCATTGTTTTCTGCTGAAGCTCCAGGATTGTTTAGTGAACTGAAGATCTTCACCATCATCACATCAGCAAGAGGTGAGGACATACTGAGTGGGTTATTATGTAATGGTGGAATATCGCTTTAAATGTGAATATTTTCTGGTTTCTTTCCTCCTCTCTGACAGTAAACTGAATATCTTTGAGTTGTGGACAAAACAAGACATTTGAGGACGTCATCTTGGACTTTGAGAGACATTTTCCGACATTTTATGGACCAAACAACTAATTGATTAGTGGACAAATTATTGGCAGATTGATCACTAGTTGAAAAATAGGTCCAAACATGTGAACATGTTAAAACCTGCCTGCTGTTATTGATTGTATATTGATTATGTATTATTGCTGCTGTGTTCAGGTCTTGCTGAGTCGGTGGTGGCAGCAGCCTGCTCCAGAGTGGGACAGAGAGTTCTTCATGTGGACAGGTCAGTCCTCATGTTTACAGTCACAAACACCTGAGACTCACCTGATCTTTGATCTGATCGTATGTTAAACGGTTTGATGATCAGTTGATGGATGAAGTCCGTCCTGAGACTCACCTGTCTGACAGGTGAACCTCTCTGTGTGTTTTCAGGAGGAGTTATTACGCTGCTAACTGGGCCAGCTTCACCTTCAATGGCCTGCTCACCTGGATACAGCAGCATCATGTGAGTACAACCCTGCTCTCTGATTGGCTGCTAGACTCATCTCCACATTCCTCTAGAAAAACAACAAACATGGTGGATTCTACTGTTGCTGAGCATGATGGGAAAGATGAAGGAAGTAGAACATGAAGTCAGTGAAGTATTGCGCATCTGTACTGATCACATTATTGATTAGTTATTGTAATCTCTGTGTGTGTATGTGTAGGAGGAGTCTCAGCCAGAGGAGGCTCAGGATTGGTCGAGCCTGTTGGAGGAAGGGGAGGAGCTGATCTACCTGTCACACTCAGACTCCGCCTCCATTAGTAACCTGCAGGTGTTCTGTTTCACCAGGTAAACCTCACTGTCAGTCTGGACTCTGGCACTTCCTGCACAGATGTTTCGCATTAAAAGCCTTTCGTCTTTTTGGTTTGATCAGTAAACTTCAGTCCTGATATAACCAATTATTGATTTAGTTATTGATTTTGCTCTCAGTGAGGAAGATGAGGAGGAGGAAGCTTTGAGTCCTGATCCTCCAAACACCACAGAAGAAGAAAGGGGAGGAGCTGATGAAGACACTGTCAAAGAAACATCAGAGACAGAATCTCCAGGTTTGATCCCAATCAATAATCCTGATCAAATATTGATTCTTCACCAAAACACAAGAATATAATAAACATGTAGAGTTCAGTGTGACTCATCAGGAGCCGAGTGCACCAGCTGGGCGTAAAAAAGCAGGTCTTAAGTCTTACGCCAGACTTAACTACGTCCGACGTTGTGACTGGAATTTACACCGAGTGCACCAAGCCTGACTCACCACGGTCGTAGCTGCGCCTGGTCTTACAATGCGCATTCACTTGAGTACACACGAATTTTTGATTGTTGCCAAGCAACACACTTCTACGCCGAGCATTATCGTGCATTTATCACGTCGCCCGCAGTATTTTGAAAAGCTCCGTTGGCATAAAACTGAGCGCAATCAGCACCTGCAGGGTGAGGGACAGCGCCGCGTCTCTGACCGACAGACGCTGCAGCTGAGGGGAGAGCACTTAAATTCAAACAGCGATTCTCTGCTAAAATTAAATCTTTATCACTTTCTGAATCTAACGTTATATAGAGCGGATTTGTCCTTGTCATGGATGACACTTTCTCTTCTGAATGCCCTCTCGTTAATCATCCTGTAAACAAGGTGCGCTGCTCTCCCTCATTTCTCTTTTCTGGCTGTGATTCCATTAAAATCACCGTGGATACAAGTCTGAGTTTCCAACTCACAGCCTGCTCCACACGAGGCGTAAAAGTTACACCCAGGCGGAACACACACAGGGCTTAAGTCTAACTGGTGCACTCGTCTTAACCTTAAACTGGTCGTAACTTTCCGTTCTAAGTCGGACGTAACGTTACACCCAGGCGTACGCCCAGCTGGTGCACTCGGGCCCAGATACTTGATGATTAAATCTTCAGGATCCAGTTTCTGAAATCTGTTGTTCTTTTTGTTCCAGATTCAAAAGAAGAAGAAACGAAGGAGGAACCAGAGGGAACCGCAGATGGAGAGGAAGAAGAACCGGTGAGGATCAATAATGAGATATTTATCAGCAGCAGACGCTCACACGTTATCTTCACGTCCTTAATAAAAACACATCAGCTGCAGTCCAGTGCCGACCAATCAGAGGCAGAGTTAGACTGCTGTGTCATTATCCTTAATCAATATGACAGCGGTGAATGATGGGAAATCTACCGTACAGACAGATGTTTTTCATCCAATCACACAGGCCTCCCAGGCAGAGGGGGAGGAGCCAGAGGCAGACCAGCCGACACCCCCTGCTGCTCAGAGCCAGTCAAAACCAATGAAGAAGAAGAAGATCAGTTACGCTCAGCTGGTGAAGGAAGGACGCAGGTTTAACATCGACCTGGTCTCCAAGGTAACGCTGTCGGATGTAATGTAAAGATACAACACAACAGAGTCATAGAAGATAAACAAGACATCATAATATAACATAAAATAATATAATATGATTTAACACTGTAATATAATTTAAAATAATATGATATAAGATGATAGTTCAGTATGTGACTGTAACATAGTCTGTATCAGCTGACCACACTCTTCTTCCTGCAGCTCATGTATTCTCGCGGCTCATTGGTCGATCTGCTCATCAAATCAAACGTCAGTCGCTATGCAGAGTTCAAGAACGTCACCAGAATATTGACCTATCGCCACAGAAAAGTAGAACAAGTGAGTATGACCTGTCTGTCTCTCTGCTGACCTGTCTGCCTCTCTGCCCACCTTTCTGTCTCTCTGTGTGTCTCTGTGCCTACCTGTCTGTCTCTCTCTGTGTGTCTGCTGACCTGTCTGTCTCTCTGCTGACCTGTCTGCCTCTCTGCCCACCTTTCTGTCTCTCTGTGTGTTTCTGTGCCTACCTGTCTGTCTCTCTCTGTCTGTCTCTCTGCTGACCTGTCTGCCTCTCTGCCCACCTTTCTGTCTCTCTGTGTGTTTCTGTGCCTACCTGTCTGTCTCTCTCTGTGTGTCTCTGTGCCTACCTGTCTGTCTCTCTGCTGACCTGTCTGCCTCTCTGCCCACCTGTCTGTCTCTCTGTGTCTCTATGCCTACCTGTCTGTCTCTCTCTGTGTGTCTGCTGACGTGTCTGTCTCTCTGTCTGTCTCTCTGCTGACCTGTCTGCCTCTCTGCCCACCTATCTGTCTCTGTCTGTCTCTCTGCCTACCTGTCTGTCTCTCTCTGTGGACCTGTCTGTCTGTCTGTGGACTTGTCTGTCTCTGTGCTAACCTGTCTGTCTGCCCACCTGTCTGTCTCTCAGGTACCCTGCAGCAGAGCAGATGTGTTTGCCAGTCGTCAGCTGTCTGTGGTTGAAAAGAGGAAGTTGATGCGTTTCCTCACTTCCTGTGTGGAGGAGACGGAGGAGCAGCAAGGTGAGACACCTGATGACATCATCAGTCACCTCTCCTCCTACTTACTAACGCCTTCTGTCATTGCTCCACAGGGCATTTTGGGTAACGTAGTCCTTTATCGCGCCTCTCTCCACAGCCTATAATGGGCGGCCATATTTGGAGTTCCTCCGGGACCAGCAGCTCGGTGACAACCTGGAGCACTTCCTGCTTCACTCTATTGCCATGGTAACAGAAGACACGCCCACAGAGGAGGGCCTCGCCTCCACGCGTCACTTCCTGCGCTGCCTTGGTCGCTATGGCAACACGCCCTTCCTGTTTCCCGTCTATGGCCTCGGAGAGATCCCCCAGTGTTTCTGTAGGTAAGGACCTGTCTCTCTCTTTACCTGTCTGTCTGTCTCCTTACATGTCTGTCCACCTGTCAGTCTGTCTGTCTCCTTACCTGTCTACCTGTCTCTTTACCTGTCTGTCTGATTGTCTGTCTGTCTCATGAGGTGTAATACTACTGTTACACTACGACTAATATTGTCTTTATCACTGCTGCTGTAACTGTAGTGCTGCTCTTGTCATCACTGAGGTGCAGATTAGTGCTGTAGATGCCACATACATGGTTGCTATGACAACCACCAGTATCACTACTACTGCCTCAGCTCACTGTGTACTGTGTGTACTGTGTGTACTGTGTGTTCTGTGTACTGTGTGTACTGTGTGTTCTGTGTACTGTGTGTACTGTGTGTACTGTATGTACTGTGTGTTCTGTATGTACTGTGTGTTCTGTGTGTTCTGTGTGTACTGTGTGTACTGTGGTATGTGTGTACTGTGTGTTCTGTGTATGTGTCTTTGTGTCTTCTGTGTGTACTGTGTGTCTGTGTGTACTGTGTGTTCTGTGTTACTGTGTGTTCTGTATTCTGTGTGAGTACTGTGTGTTCTGTGTATGGTGTACTGTGTGTGTAGTCTGTGTGTTTGTGTTCTGTGTGTACTGGTTACTGTGTGTACTGTGTGTTCTGTGTGTACTCTGTGTACTGCGTGTACTGCGTGTTCTGTGTGTACTGTGTGTTCTGTGTGTACTGTGTGTTCTGTGTGTAGTTGGTACTGTGTGTACTGTGTGTTCTGTGTGTTCTGTGTGTAGTGTGTGTACTGTGTTCTGTGTGTTCTGTGTTCTGTGTTCTGTGTGAGTACTGTGTGTTCTGTGTGTAGTGTGTGTACTGTGTTCTGTGTGTTCTGTGTATCTGTGTTTATGTGAGTACTGTGTGTTCTGTGGTGTGTTGACTGTTGTTCTGTGTGTAGTGTGTGTACTGTGTACTGGGTACTGTGTGTCTGTGTTTCTGTGTGTAGTGTGTGTACTGTGTGTTTCTGTGTGTCTGTGTTTTCTGTGTGTACTTGTGTACTGTGTGTAGTGGTGTTACTGTGTGTTCTGTGTGTTCTGTGTGTACTGTGTGTACTGTGTGTACTGTGTGTATGTGTGTTTGTTCTGTGGTAGTGTGTGTACTGTGTGTTCTGTGTGTACTGTGTGTACTGTGTGTTCTGTGTTCTCTGTGTATGGTGTACTGTGTGTTCTGTGTATGTGTGTAGTGTGTGTTCGTGTGTGTGTGACTGTGTGTTCTGTGTTCTGTGTGTATGTGTGTACTGTGTGTTCTGTGTGTACTGTGTGTAGTGTGTGTACTCTATGTTCTGTGTTCTGTGTGTAGTGTGTGTACTGTGTGTTCTGTGTGTTCTTAGTGTGTGTACTGTGTGTTCTCTGTGTACTGTGTGTTCTGTGTGTACTGTGTGTACTGTGTGTACTGTGTGTTCTGTGTGTACTGTGTGTTCTGTGTGTACTGTGTGTACTGTGTTTTCTGTGTGTACTGTGTGTCTGTGTGTACTGTGTGTACTGTGTGTTCTGTGTGTTCTGTGTGTACTGTGTGTAATGTGTGTAATGTGTGTACTGTGTGTTCTGTGCACTGTGTGTTCTGTGTGTACTGTGTGTACTGTATGTACTGTGTGTTCTGTGTCTTCTGTGTGTAGTGTGTGTTCTGTGTGTACTGTGTGTACTGTATGTTCTGTGTAGTGTGTGTGTGTCTGTGTGTACTGTGTGTTTCTGTGTGTACTTGTGTACTGTGTGTTCTGTGTACTGTGTGTACGTATGACTGTGTGTACTGTGTGTACTGTTGTTCTGTGTGTACTGTGTGACTGTGTGTACTGTGTGTTCTGTGTACTGTGTGTTCTGTGTGTACTGTGTGTACTGTGTGTACTGTGTGTTCTGTGTGTTCTGTGGTACTGTGTGTACTGTGTACTGTGTGTTCTGTGGTTCTCTGTGTGTACTGTGTGTTCTGTGTGTAATGTGTGTACTGTGTACGTGACTGTGTGTACTGTGTACTGTGTACTGTGTGTACTGTGTGTTCTGTGTGTTCTGTGTGTTCTGTGTGTACTGTGTGTACTGTGTGTTCTGTGTTCTGTTGTTCTGTGTGTTCTGTGTACTGTGTTCTGTGTGTACAGTGTGTCTGTTTGTACTGTGTGTTCTGTGTGACTGTGTGATCTGTGTGTACTGTGTGTACTGTGTACTGTGTGTTCTGTGTGTACTGTGTGTACTGTGTGTTCTGTGTGTTCTGTGTGTACTGTGTATTGTGTGTACTGTGTGTCTGTGTGTACTGTGTGTACTGTGTGTACTGTGTGTACTGTGTTGTACTGTGTGTTCTGTGTGTACTGTGTGTACTTGTGTACTGTGTGTACTGTGTGTTCTGTGTGTACTGTGTGTACTGTGTGTATGTGTGTTACTGTGTGTACTGTGTGTTTTGTGTACTGTGTGTACTGTGTGTTCTGTGTACTGTGTGTTCTGTGTGTACTGTGTGTACTGTGTGTTCTGTGGTACTGTGTGTACTGTGTTCTGTGTGTTCTGTGTGTTCTGTGTGTACTGTGTGTTCTGTGTGTTCTGTGTGTCTTGTGTACTGTGTGTTCTGTGTGTCTGTGTGTACTGTGTGTACTGTGTGTACTGTGTGTTCTGTGTGTTCTGTGTGTTCTGTGTGTTCTGTGTGTTCTGTGTGTTACTGTGTGTACTGTGTGTACTGTGTGTACTGTGTCTTCTGTGTGTTCTGTGTGTACTGTGTGTACTGTGTGTACGTGTGTTCCTGTTGTGTATGTAGTGTGTACTGTGTGTACCGTGTGTACCGTGTTCTGTGTGTTACTGTAGTGTGTTCTGTGTGTACCGTGTGTACCCTGGTACGTGTGTTCTGTGTGTTCCGTGGTTCTGTGTGTACTGTGTGATCTGTGTGTACCGTGTGATCTGTGTGTACCGTGTGTTCTGTGTGTTCTGTGTGTTCTGTGTGTACTGTGTTACTGTGTGTTCTGTGTGTACTGTGTGTACTGTGTGTACTGTGTGTTCTGTGTGTTCTGTGTGTACGTGTGTACCGTGTGTTCCGTGTGTGTTCCGTTGTGTTCCGTGTGTTCCGTGTGGTATTGTGTGTATTGTGTGTTCTGTGTGTTCTGTGTGTTCTGTGTGTACTGTGTGTACTGTGTGTATGTGTGTACTGTGTGTTCTGTGTGTACTGTGTGTACTGTGTGTTCTGTGTGTTCTGTGTGTACTGTGTGTACTGTGTGTCTGTGTGTTCTGTGTGTACTGTGTGTTCGTGTGTTCTGTGTGTCTGTGTACTGTGTGTTTGTGTGTTCTGTGTGTTTTCTGTGTGTACTGTGTGTACTGTGTGTAGTGTGTGTTCTGTGTGTACTGTGTGTACTGTGTGTTGTGTGTGTACTGTGTGTTCTGTGTGTACTGTGTGTACTGTGTGTTCTGTGTGTTCTGTGTGTTCTGTGTGTACTGTGTACTGTGTATTGTGTTACTGTGTGTTCTGTGGTACTGTGTGTTCTGTGTGTTCTGTGTGTTCTGTGTGTACTGTGTGTACTGTTTACTGTGTGTTCTGTGTGTTCTGTGTGTACTGTGTGTACTGTGTGTATGTGTGTAGTGTGTTTACTGTGTGTACTGTGTTTGTGTGTTCTGTGTGTACTGTGTGTACTGTGTGTTCTGTGTGTTCTGTGTGTACTGTGTGTACTGTGTGTTCTGTGTGTACTGTGTGTTCTGTGTGTACTGTGTGTACTGTGTGTACTGTGTTTCTGTGTACTGTGTGTTCTGTGTGTTCTGTGTGTACTGTGTGTACTGTGTGTACCGTGTGTTTCCGTGTGTTCCGTTGTGTTCCGTGTGTTCCGTGTGTACCGTGTGTACCGTGTGTTACGTGTGTACCGTGTGTTCGTGTGTTCGTGTGTACTGTGTGTATTGTGTGTTTCTGTGTGTACTGTGTGTTCTGTTGTTCTGTGTGTACTGTGTGTTCTTGTGTACTGTGTGTACTGTGTGTAGTGTGTGTTCATTGTGTACTGTGTGTACTGTGTGTATTGGGTGTACTGTGCGTTTGTGTGTACTGTGTGTACTGTGTGTTCTGTGTGTACTGTGTGTTCTGTGTGTTCTGTGTGTACTGTGTGTACTGTGTGTATGTGTGTTACTGTGTGTACTGTGTGTACTGTGTGTACTGTGTTCTGTGTGTTCTGTGTGTATTGTGTGTATTGTGTGTTTGTGTGTTCTGTGTGTATGTGTGTTTGTGTGTACTGTGTGTCTGTGTGTACTGTGTGTTCTGTGTGTACTGTGTGTACTGTGTGTACTGTGTTCTGTGTGTACTGTGTGTTCTGTGTGTACTGTGTGTTACTGTGTGTACTGTGTGTACTGTGTGTACTGTGTGTACTGTGTGTTCTGTGTGTACTGTGTGTACTGTGTGTACTGTGTGTCTGTGTGTTCTGTGTGTAGTGTGTGTTCTGTGTGTTTCTGTGTGTATGTGTGTACTGTGTGTACTGTGTGTTCTGTGTGTACTGTGTGTACTGTGTGTTCTGTGTGTTTCTGTGTGTACTGTGTGTACTGTGTGTTCTGTGTGTACTGTGTGTACTGTGTGTTCTGTGTGTCTTCTGTGTTGTACTGTGTGTACTGTGTGTATCTGTGTGTTCTGTGTGTACTGTGTGTACCGTGTGTTCCGTGTGTTCCGTGTGTTCCGTGTGATCCGTGTGTACTGTGTGTTACTGTGTGTTCTGTGTGTACTGTTTTTGTACTGTGTTCTGTGTGTATCTTGTGTGTCTGGTGTAGTGTGTTCTGTGTTTCTGTGTGTTCTGTGTGTTCTGTGTGTTCTGTGTGTACTGTGTGTTCTGTGTGTACTGTGTGTACTGTGTGTTACTGTGTGTAGTGTGTGTTCATTGTGTACTGTGTGTACTGTGTGTATTGTGTGTACTGTGTGTACTGTGTGTCTGTGTGTTCTGTTTGTTCTGTGTGTACTGTGTGTTCTGTGTGTTCTGTTTGTACTGTGTGTACTGTGTGTAGTGTGTGTTCATTGTGTACTGTGTGTACTGTGTGTATTGGGTGTACTGTGCGTTCTGTGCGTTCGTGTGTACTGTGTGTACGTGCGTTCTGTGTGTTCTGTGTGTTCTGTGTGTGCTGTGTGTATGTGTGTACTGTGTGTTCTGTGTGTACTGTGTGTACTGTGTGTATGTTGTTCATTGTGTACTGTGTGTACTAGGTGTATTGGTGTACTGTGCGTTCTGTGTGTACTGTGTGTACTGTGTGACTGTGTGTTCTGTGTGTTCTGTGTGTACTGTGTGTACTGTGTGTACTGTGTGTACTGTGTGTAGTGTGTGTACTGTGTGTTCTGTGTGTTCTGTGTGTTACTGTGTGTAGTGTTTTTCTGTGTTTCTGTGTGTACTGTGTGTAGTGTGTGTTCTGTGTGTTCTGTGTGTAGTGTGTGTTAGTGTGTGTACTGTGTGTACTGTGTGTATTGTGTGTACTGTGTGTACTGTGTGTTCTGTGTGTTCTGTGTGTACTGTGTGTTACTGTGTGTACTGTGTGTTCTGTGTGTTTGTGTGTATGTGTGTACTGTGTGTACTGTGTGTATGTGTGTTCTGTGGTTCTGTGTGTACTGTGTGTATGTGTGTACTGTGTATGTTCTGTGTGTATGTGTGTTCTGTGTGTCTGTGTGTACTGTGTGTACTGTGTGTCTGTGTGTACTGTGTGTACTGTGTATTGTGTGTTTGTGTGTACTGTGTGTACTGTGTGTATTGTGTGTTCTGTGTGTACTGTGTGTACTGTGTGTATTGTGTGTACTGTGTGTACTGTGTGTATGTGTGTACTGTGTGTACTGTGTGTTCTGTGTGTACTGTGTGTACTGTGTGTACTGTGTTTGTGTGTACTGTGTGTTCTGTGTGTATGTGTGTACTGTGTGTTCTGGTGTTCTGGTGTTCGTGTGTACTGTGTGTACTGTGTGTACTGTGTGTTCTGTGTGTTCTGTGTGTAGTGTGTGTAGTGTGTGTACTGTGTGTACTGTGTGTATTGTGTGTATGTGTGTTCTGTGTGTACTGTGTGTACTGTGTGTATTGTGTGTTCTGTGTGTACTGTGTGTACTGTGTGTACTGTGTGTATTGTGTGTACTGTGTGTATGTGTGTTCTGTGTGTACTGTGTACTGTGTGTATTGTGTGTATGTGTGTTCTGTGTGTACTGTGTGTACTGTGTGTTCTGTTGTGTACGTGTGTTCTGTGTGTTACGTGTGTGTACTGTGTGTACGTGTGTATTGTGTCGTGTGTGTTCTGTGTGTTCTGTGTGTTCTGTGTGTTTTACTGTGTGTACTGTGTGTACTGTGGTTACTGTGCGTTCTGTGTGTTGTACTGTGTGTACTGTGTGTCTGTGCGTTCTGTGCGTTCTGTGCGTACTGTGGTACGTGCGTCTGTGCGTCTGTGCGTTCTGTGCGTTCTGTGTGTACTGTGCGTTCTGTGCGTTCTGTGCGTTGTGCGTTCTGTGCTCTGTGCGTTCTGTGCGTTCTTGTGTACTGTGTGTACTGTGCTGTCTGTGCGTTCTGTGCTTCTGTGCTACTGTGTGTACTGTGCGTTCTGTGCGTGCTGTGTGTACTGTGTGTAGTGTGTGTTCATTGTGTACTGTGTGTACTGTGTGTATTGTGTGTACTGTGCGTTCTGTGCGTTCTGTGCGTCTGTGCGTTCTGTGCGTTCTGTGCGTACTGTGTGTACTGTGCGTTCTGTGCTGTCTGTGTGTACTGTGTGTAGTGTGTGTATGTGTGTACTGTGTGTACTGTGTGTATTGTGTGTACTGTGGTTCTGTGTTTCTGTGCGTTCTGTGTTGTGTTGTCTGTGTGTACTGTGTGTACTGTGTGTATTGGCGTTCTGTGCGTTCTGTGTGTACTGTGTGTACTGTGCTGTTCTGGTGCTGTGTTGTGTGTGTTTGTGTGTGTACTGTGTGTACTGTGTGTACTGTGTGTTCTGTGTTCTGTGTGTCTGTGTGTACTGTGTGTACTGTGTGTAGTGTGTGTTCATTGTGTACTGTGTGTACTGTGTGTATTGTGTGTACTGTGCGTTCTGTGCGTTCTGTGTGTCTGTGTGTACTGTGTGTACTGTGCGTTCTGTGTGTTCTGTGTGTTTCTGTGTGTACTGTGTGTTCTGTGTGTGCTGTGTGTACTGTGTGTATTGTGTAGTGTGTGTTCTGTGTGTTCTGTGTGTCTGTGTGTACTGTGTGTGAGTACTGCAGTATGAACAGTACCACACCTGGCTCGCTGACTTGCAGAGTGTCTGAGGCAGATCGTGGTCGTCACGGTGACTGTCTCATTAAATCAGTTCATGAATTTAATGTGGAGGTGTGCCAGGGCCCGCTCATTTAATATTAGATGATCCTCAGCTGATATTACTGTCGAACACACACACACACACACCCACACACCACACACACAGTAGCTGGCTTCTGTCCTGTTTACTGTAATTTAAAGCTGCACTAATCAATATATTTCCATATTTATGTCTATATTTTCAGTGTATTTATAGTGACAGTGTGACGTCCGTCTGCTTATCTGATAATAATTTATATCAGATGTTAATTCTGACCTCAAACCAACAACACAAAATCATAATATTTAATATTTATGTGATAAGCCATTAATTATATCTTAATATAATAAATGTATCCAATAAATGTCCCAGTAAAATCATTATTAATGGGTATCGAGTATTGATCGTGATTTTAAGGTAGAGTTCCCCTCACTGTTCACATATTTCTGGCCACGTTTTGTAACTTTCAAATTAAAAGTTTCCCTCTGTCATCTGTATGAGCTTTTATTTTGTTTGTTTGTTTTGTACAGTTTCCTTCATGTTGATTGGACGACACTGTGACACACCTGTAGATGACTGGATAACACACCTGTTGTTTGTTTCAGGATGTGTGCTGTGTTCGGAGGAATCTACTGTCTGAGACACTCAGTCAACTGTCTGCTGGTGGACAAGGACACCAACAGGTAATACTCAGAGTAATCAGAGTACTCAAAGGGAGACAGAGTAATCAGTAATGAAAAAAAATTGCAGGAAAAATAGGTCAAAGGTTGAAAAATAGGTCCAAACATATGGAGCACACAGACGTACCTTTGATCATTATCAATCATTATCAATCATTATCGATCAATAGATTGATCGATAATGAAAATAATCGTGACAGGAAAAACGGGTTCAAACACGTGTATGGCAGCTTATGTCATTCCAGAGGATTTTATGGATCAAACAACTAATTGATTAGCAGAGAAAATAATCAACAGATTGATCGACAGTGAAAATGTCGATGAGTCAGCTGGTTCTGTCAGACTGACCTTTAGTTATTTCTTTTTGATCAGCTGCTGCCCTGATCAGTGCTATTGATCAATTAGAATCAATGTGTTGTATGAAGATCCATCAGCTTCTGAAGGAGGTTGTCAGCAGAACCTAAAGAACCACAGGTTTATTTTATTGATTGATTGATTTGTCAGGGACAGAGTTTATTAATAAACATGATTGTATGAGTCAGAATCAGAGTGATGATGTTTACCTGCAGCCTGTGAACAGGTGAGACAACTGTTTCTGTCCTCATCAACTTTAAACACACACCTGTGTGTGTGTGTGTGTGTGTGTGTGTGTGTGAGTGTGTGAGTGAGTGACCTTCCTGTTCAGAGCTGTGATTGGACAATAATTTATGATAATATTCAATTTATGGAGAGGAAATGAACATTATAATTTAACCTCCTCTCCTCTCCTCATCTTCTTCTTTCCTTCTCCTCCTCCTCTCCTCTCCTCTCCTCTCCTCTCCTCTCCTCTCCTCTCCTCTCCTCTCCTCTCCTCTTCTTCTCCTTTCCTTCTCCTCCTCCTCTTCTTCTCCTCCTCCTTCTCCTCCTCCTCTCCTTGATGTGACTTTTAAAAAGTCTGTTAAAGTGAGCGATTACTTTAGTGACACTGAAAAGTTCATCAAATCTGTGGACATGTTGAAAAGACTGGTTGCAGTGTTTCCCCTATAGTGTATTTGGGAGGGCGCCCCGCCCCCCCAACAGACACCCCCGCCCTGCCAACAGGATCCCCACCCAGAAATTCAAGTCATAGATTTTAAAAAATATTCCATCATTTAATTTTTATTTTAATCAAAAGGGCCTATAACAGGCGTTCTTTTTATCAAATAAAAAAAGCTAACTCTAATTTGCGCAGTTTCAGAGTCTAATGCGTCGCTATCGTTTCATTACATTCATCAAAATGCATTTCTTCTCTTCTCTGCGACGGGAGGGGCTCCCCCCTCGCTCCTCTCTCACAACATACACACGTGCACTCACACCGGTACAGACACACCCACCCACACTCAGAGAGCGGAGGAGAGAGAGTGTTGCCGACATTACGGTAAAAAAAAAAAATCAACAACAAACAAACTAATTATTAATGGACGACCGGAGGTTCCCCAAACGTTCGCCCCCCAGGCAAAAATCTCTGCATTTTTTAAACGAACCGTACGTGGCGAGGCGGGGAGCACAGCTAACTCTACGGTGGGTGCAAGTCTAAATGAGAGCATCTCTCCCAGCCCCGACCACAGCGCTTGCCAATCCCCTGCCCCGGTTAACGTCACCACAACTAGTACTAAACACACCTGTTCCAGCCCTCCCACCGAGACACGTAGTAAGAAGCTGCAGACGGGTCACCACCGTCAGTCTGGCTTTGATCCAGCATGGCTGTCAGACTTAAGATACTCTGCATGGCTGTACAAGACTGAACTTGGTGAGTGAATTAATGAGGGATGGATGGATATGGATGGATGGATAGATGGATAGATGCATAAATCAATAAATGAATGAAAAAATGAATTGCTAAAATAAAATAAAAAAAGTGAACAACAAAGTTAGTTTCGGACCCTGCTTGAAGCAGTGGTGGGAGGTTGGCAAAGCGCAAATTTGTGTTTTTTGTCAGCAGTACACCTCCCATTCCACTGCTAAAATCAAGGCAGCAGTTCGGGAGCTTGAAGTCAGCATTAAAAACATTGAAGAAAGATTGCATAGGGACTCTGATCCTACCATGGGTCATATGCTGCAGGAGAAGAGGTTGGAGTTGAGCTCCTTCCTGCAGGAGAGAGTTAAGGGGGCCCTCGTCAGGTCTCGCTTCCTCCAGCTGAAGGACATGGATGTCCCGACTTCTTTCTTTTTTAATCTGGAGAGATCGGTGGCACAGAGGAAGCAGATGACCTGCCTTAAGCTGCCAGGGGGCAGGGTGACCACGAGCCCGGGCGAGATGAGGAGCTATGCTGTGGACTTCTATGCTGAACTCTTCAGGGCGGAGCAGTGCAGCATGGAGTGTCGGGAGGAGCTCCTGGAGGAGCTTCCTCAGCTCAGCCTGGAGGAGAAAGCTGCACTGGACTGTGAGCTGACTCTGGATGAGTTGACAGTTGCTGTCAACCAGTTGGCATCAGGACAGGCACCTGGGATTGATGGTCTCTCTGCTGACTTTTTTAAGCGTTTCTGGGATATTCTTGGACCCGATTTGCATGCTGTTTTGCTGGAGTGCTTCAGAGCAGGATCTCTTCCTGTCTCCTGTCGACAAGCAGTACTTTCTTTGCTGCCCAAGAAAGGAGACCTGGCCTTACTGAAGAACTGGAGGCCAGTTGCTCTCCTCTGTACAGACTATAAGGTGCTCTCCAGAGCCCTATCGAACAGACTTAAGGACATCTTGGAAATGATTGTGCACATGGATCAAACATATTGTGTGCCTGACAGAACAATCATGGACAACATTTTCCTCATTCGAGATGTCATTGATGTTTGTAGATCCTATGATAATGTTAACTTTGGTATTGTGTGTTTGGATCAGGAGAAAGCTTTTGACAGGGTGGATCACTCATATTTGCTTTCTGCACTCAGGGCTTTTGGTTTTGGTGATGGGTTTCTGGCTTGGATTAGTTTATTATACAGTGGTGCTCAATGTTTGGTGAAGACAGGGCAGGGCTGAGTCGGCCAGTCCCTGTGCAGCGAGGGATCAGACAAGGCTGTCCTATCTCAGGTCAGCTATACAGTTTAGCCATTGAGCCCTTGCTGTGCAGGTTGAGGGATCGACTCAGTGGTCTCTCCTTGCCTGGGTCCTCGGATCTTGATAATCTCTTAACTGTTTCTGCTTATGCAGATGACGTCAGTATTTTTATCACCAGCCAGGGGGATGTTCAATGTTTGCAGGACACCCTGTCCCTGTATGAAAAGGCATCGTCTGCACGGGTGAACTGGGCAAAAAGTGAAGCTTTGTTGGTGGGACATTGGAGGGATCGGGCAGTGCCCAGTCTGCCTGGAGGACTTCAATGGGGGAAAGAGGGGCTGAAAGTGCTGGGGGTGTTTTTGGGCACAGAGGGCTTTCAGGCGAAGAACTGGGAGGGTGTTAAGGAGAAGGTGTGCGTGCGGTTGTCTAAATGGAAATGGTTGCTACCCGAGTTGTCATATAGGGGAAGAGTTCTGGTTGCCAATAACTTGGTCGCCTCGGCCCTTTGGCACAGGTTCAACGTGTTGACGCCACCAAGGAGCCTGGTAGAGGACATTCAGAGAGCCATCGTGGACTTCTTCTGGTCTGGGTTCGGGCAGCAGCCCTCTATCTACCTGTGGCTGAAGGGGGGACGGGCTGATTGATATCCAGTCCAAAGTTGCCTCCTTTAGACTCCAGACTGCGCAACGACTGCTGTATGCGTCTGGCCCAGCTTGGCTCGATACAGCTCCATTGCTGCTGAGGAGAGCTGGGCGTTTGGGCTATGACAAACAGCTCTTCCTTTTACTGTATGAAGATGTGGATCCTGTTGGCCTGACGCGTTTTTACAGCTCTGTGTTGCAGGCATGGCAGATTTTTAAGTTTGCACGTACCCCGGATGAAAGTCGGAGTATGTGGTTGTTTGAGGAACCTTTGTTTTTTAACGACTTTTTAAGGACTCAAACATTGCAGTCTGCCATCCTGCGGGCCAGCCTCAGAGAAGCTGGCTGCACCAAACTGGGCCATCTAATGAAGATGGGTTCTCTGCTCTGTGGGGGAGGATGAGGAGTTAATTGTAAATTTCTGATCAAAGAGAGTCGTTTTCTGGTTTTGATGGTGGTTGTTATTGTTGTACAGTAGGTCTGGCAATGGTTCAATAAAGGGATTTTGAAAACCAAACCCTCTTCTCTTCTCTTCTCTCTCTCTTTCTCTTCTCTTCTCTTCTCTTCCTCCTTTCCTTCTCTTCCTCCTCTCCTCTTCTCCTCCTCCTCCTCTTCCTCCTCTCCTCTTCTCCTCCTCCTCCTCCTCCTCCTCTCCTCCTCCTCTCCTCTCTCTTCTCCTCTTCCTCCTTTCCTCTTCTTCTCCTCTCCTCTCCTCTCCTCTCCTCCAACTCTACTCCTACTCTACTCCTCTCCTTCTCCTTTCCTTCTCCTCCTCCTCTCCTCCTCCTGTCCTCTTCCTCTCCTCTCCTCTTCTCCTCCTCTCCTCTTCTTCTCTTCCTCTTCCTCCTCTCCTCTTCTCCTCCTCCTCCTCTCCTCTTCTTCTCCTCCTTCTCTCCTCTCCTCTTCTTCTCCTCCTCCTCTCCTCTCTCCTCTTCTCTCCTCTCTCTCCTCTCCTTCTCCTCCTCTCCTCTCTCTCTTCTCTTCCTCTTCCTCCTCTCCTCCTCCTCCTCCTCCTCCTCTCCTCTTCTTCTCTCTCCTCTTCTCTCCTCTCCTCTTCTTCTCCTCCTCGTCTCCTCCTCCTCTCCTCCTCTATCTTTATTTTCTGCCTTGTCAGCTGCCAGATTCAATGACTGATTGACACACGCACACACACACGGGTGACCTATTGAAGGTCACAGTTTAAAAAGTGACTTCATCAGTCAGATCCTGTTGTCATGGTAACATTAGCCTGTTAGCATGCCAGGTATAAAGAACCACTGGCCCTTTTCCACACACAGAGCTGGCCTCGGCTCGACTCGGTCTGACTTGGTCTGACTCTGTTGTGAATGTTGACAGTCCGGCCTCGTGTGCAGGATTTTAGACCTCGTGTAAGAGGGAGTCACTTTTCTTCTGTGCTCAGATTTTCCCCTGAACTGGACACAAAGGTGTGTGTCAGTGACGTCTGTTGTTCCTCCGTCACTCTGCAGTCACTTCATCTGAATGTGGAGATGCTAACGATGCTAAACAGGCAGCTGTGTGTGTGTGTGTGTGTGTGTGTTATTATCACCTGTCTATCATGTTTATGTGTGTGTGTGACCTTCTAGTGCTGCTGGGCCCCAAAATATGTGTGTGTGTGTGTGTCAGAGGTTATGGATGAGCTTCTGTTCGCATCATTATTCCCAATAATAGGTTTCAGCAGAGTGTGTGTGTGAGAGAGAGGGCGTGTGTGTGTGTGAGAGAGGGTGTGTGTGTGTGCGTGTGTGTGTGAGAGGGTGTGTGTGTGCGTGTGTGGATGTGTTGTGCGTGTGTGTGTGCGTGCATGTGTGGATGTGTGTGTGTGTGTGTGTGTGTGTAAGACACCCTTGAAAAGGCAGCAGCTTCAGGATCGATCATTTATCATTTTTATACTGAAATCACAGTTTAATAAAGTGAAATATTTAAATCACAGAGCGTTTTTTTTTTAAAATGAGTTCACAGGTTTCCACTGCTCCACTGTCTTGTCTCCACTGTCCCCTGCTCTGTCTCCTCTGTCCCCTTCCCCTTGTCTCCACTGTCCCACTGTCTCCACTGTCTCCTTCCTGTCCCCTCTGTCTCCACTGTCCCCTCTTCTCTGTCCCCCTGTCCCCACTGTCCCTCTGTCTCCACTGTCCCCACTGTCCCCCTGTCTCCCTGTCCCACTGTCCCCTCTGTCTCCTCTGTCCCCTCTGTCCCTGTCCCCTCTGTCTCCACTGTCCCCACTGTCCCCTCTGTCTCCACTGTCCCCACTGTCTGTTCCACTGTCACCCTCTGTCTCCACTGTCCCACTGTCCCCTCTGTCTCCACTGTCCCCACTGTCTCCACTGTCACCTCTGTCTCCACTGTCCCCTCTGTCTCGACTGTCTCCTCTGTCCCCTCTGTCTCCAACGTCTCCATTGTCCCCTCTGTCTCCACTGTCTCCTCTGTCTCCACTGTCCCCACTGTCCTCACTGTCCCCTCTGTCTCCACTGTCCCCTCTGTCTCCACTGTCCCCTCTGTCTCCACTGTCTCCACTGTCCCCTCTGTCTCCACTGTCTCCTCTGTCCCCTCTGTCCCCTCTGTCTCCACTGTCCCCTCTGTCCCCACTGTCACCTCTGTCTCCACTGTCCCCACTGTCCCCTCTGTCTCCACTGTCCCCACTGTCCCCTCTGTCTCCACTGTCTCCACTGTCTCCACTGTCCCCACTGTCCCCTCTGTCTCCACTGTCTCCACTGTCCCCTCTGTCTCCACTGTCTCCTCTGTCCCCTCTGTCTCCAACGTCTCCATTGTCCCCTCTGTCTCCACTGTCTCCATTGTCTCCTCTGTCTCCACTGTCCCCTCTGTCCCCACTGTCTCCACTGTCCCCTCTGTCTCCACTGTCTCCTCTGTCTCCTCTGTCCCCACTGTCCCCACTGTCTCCACTGTCCCCTCTATCTCCACTGTCCCCTCTGTCTCCACTGTCCCCTCTGTTTCCTCTGTCTCCGCTGTCTTCTGTTTCCCTGTCTCCTCTGTCTCCTCTGTCCCCTCTGTCTCCTCTGTCTCCACTGTCTTCTCTGTCTCCTGTCTCCACTGTCTCCTCTGTCTCCTCTGTCCCCTCTGTCTCCACTGTCGCCACTGTCTCCACTGGCTCCTCTGTCTCCACTGTCCCCTCTGTCCCCACTGTCCCCTCTGTCTCCTCTGTCCCCTCTGTCTCCTCTGTCTCCACTGTCTCCACTGTCTCCTCTGTCTCCACTGTCCCCTCTGTCCCCACTGTCCCCTCTGTCTCCTCTGTCCCCTCTGTCTCCTCTGTCTCCACTGTCTCCACTGTCTCCTCTGTCTCCACTGTCCCCTCTGTCCCCACTGTCTCCTCTGTCCCCACTGTCCCCACTGTCTCCTCTGTCCCCTCTGTCTCCTCTGTCCCCTCTGTCTCCTCTGTCTCCACTGTCCCCTCTGTCTCCACTGTCCCTCTGTTTCCTCTGTCTCCTCTGTTTCCACTGTCTCCACTGTCTCCACTGTCCCCTCTGTCCCCTCTGTCTCCACTGTCTCCTCTGTCTCCACTGTCTCCTCTGTCTCCTCTGTCCCCTCTGTCTCCTCTGTCTCCACTGTCCCCTCTGTCTCCACTGTCTCCTCTGTCTCCTCTGTCCCCACTGTCTCCACTGTCCCCACTGTCTCCACTGTCTCCACTGTCGCCTCTGTCTCCACTGTCCCCTCTGTCTCCACTGTCCCCTCTGTTTCCTCTGTCTCTGCTGTCTCCTCTGTTTCCACTGTCTCCACTGTCCCCTCTGTCTCCACTGTCCCCTGTTTCCTCTGTCTCCGCTGTATCCTCTGTTTCCACTGTCTCCACTGTCCCCTCTGTCCCCTCTGTCTCCACTGTCTCCCTGTCTCCTCTGTCTCCTCTGTCTCCACTGTCTTCTCTGTCTCCTGTCTCCACTGTCTCCACTGTCTCCACTGTCCCCACTGTCTCCACTGTCTCCTCTGTCTCCTCTGTCCCTCTGTCCCCTCTGTCTCCACTGTCGCCACTGTCGCCACTGTCTCCACTGTCTTCACTGTCTTCACTGTCCCGTTAATTCATGTTATTTAGTGTATCACTGAAACTAGGGCTGGGCGATATGGCAAAAATATCATCACAATAATTTTCCCCGTATTGATCGATATCGATATTTATCACGATATACAATTTGATAATGCTGTGAGTTTGAAAAGTATCCTGATAAAGTCTGACACCTCAAAAAACCAAATGATTTATTAGATGAACTTAGAATATAGTTTATAAACATAAAATTAGGTAATATAATGTAAAGAAGTGTGCAAATATTTTATAATAACACTGTAAACATGCAAATATACTTTGTGCATTGACATTACTTTTGCTTTGTCCAAGAACAATGGTAATATACAAAAAAGAAAATGAGACAGGTCTGTTACATGAACAACTATTAATTGTGAAGGTAAAATTACAAAGTAAAGTAACTTTACTTTTACTGTTTCCATCACAACAGGTCAGTGATCAGTGTTTCAGTGACTCTCTGTGGCTCAGTGAATACGCTGTTTTATTTATGGCGGCTTGTCACATTAAAACATCTGTACCAAGACATGATTGTATATTCTTGAAGCAGCGCACCGCTCTCGATCGTGTCTAGAAGGGAACCCTTTATTTGCAAAACTCTCGCGGGATTTGTTTCCGTTGTTTCTGATAAAATAATCAAACTTGTGCGATCTTTCGCGGGTCTAGGGTTCCCTTCTAGACACGACCCTCTCTGTCTCTCTGTCAAACTAATGACAGCAGACTGTCTGTGAACAGCATGATGTGTTATTTTTTTTAATCAGTCCGAGAGGACGATGGCATATATGATTGATTAGTGATCAATCTGCCCTCCTCCTCCTCCCTCACCTGTTCGCTCTGCTGTGAGAAGGTCTGACAGTTTCTGACAGAGAAACACAGACTCTCCTGTTTAATGTAAAATCCTCCTTATACAGTTGTTTAAATCTTATAAGAGCAGCTGGTTGGTGTCATTCAGCATCACATTAGTTTCGATTGTTTTAATAAACTCTCCTCCACATGCAGCTTCTCTGCTGCTGTGAAAACTGAATCGCGGGTGAATTACATGAAAAAAAAAACGCGAGTGGGTTTCGGGGTGACTTTATAAAACATCCTACTGATGAAGAAAGTCAATATATCAGACACAGACAGGGTGAGAGAAACACACTGACCTCTGTGTGTGCGTATATGCAGGAGCTGCGTTGGCACAGAGGAGAGACGCTGCAGTCATGTGATAATAAGAACTTATCAATACTCTGGTCTTTAATAATTCAACCGTTTAATACCGAATTCCAGTACCCACCCCTACATACACAGTGCGCTGTACAGTTGTTCAATTCAACCGAGGCCTTGAGGCCTCGGTGTCTGGGTCCGGACTTGGACCGCGGTCTGCCTATTAGTGATTAAGGATCTAGGTCTATCCATATAGATTAAAAATGACCATAGTTTATCATCGACATACATTTTATTGCGATCCCGTTTCGAAATCATTTTATCGCCCAGCCCTATTTCTGTCTCTGGGTTTTGGACCGTCACACTCTAACAACCTCAGTATTTTCTGAAACTTTACAAAGACATTTTTTATTGTGTAGATCAGAGGTTCATAAACCTGTCCAGACCTAAAAGAGACATTTGATGTCTGTCTGAGATCATATAAACTGATAAAGGACACAACAAACCCTGAATTTTAAACATATATCACATGTATCTATTTCATTATAACAGTCCATCACAGCAGTCAAAGTCTCTCACCACCTCAACATGAACACTGAAACAATGAAACACTGGAGGGCTTTTAATGTGAAAGGGATATAGGAAGTGTTTCGTATATATTAATGGTTTAATGCAGTAACTTTAACAGGGCAAACAGAGGCTTCGTACTGATGATACTATAGTGACAGCTCACATTTCCCATCATGCCTTGTGCTGGACTGAGTAGTTTTATTAAC
This sequence comes from Lutjanus argentimaculatus, assembly GCA_034769285.1. Lineage (NCBI taxonomy): Eukaryota > Metazoa > Chordata > Actinopteri > Lutjaniformes > Lutjanidae > Lutjanus > Lutjanus argentimaculatus. The sequence continues at coordinate 19,573 of JAWZSL010000099.1, read as the reverse complement.
TTTTATATCTTATGTTCCAAAATGTAAATGTAACTTTTTGTTTGTCTGATCAATGACATCATGGCGTCTTGTCTCCTCCCCCTTTTCTCAGGTGTAAGGCAGTGATTGACAGCCGAGGACAGCGAATCAGCTGCAGCCATTTCATAGTGGAGGAGGGTCACGTGGGAGTGGACCGGAAGAGGGTGGCCACACCCACCAGGTTAGAAGCCACCAATCACCAGCCACCTAAAATCATCAGACACACCCGAGTAACCACGAAGAAACACACCATCAAAGTGTCCCAGCAAACCATTTAACAACACTGCAGCTTTACCCCGACTCACATGATGATTAATGATAATAATAATAATAATAATACATAACATTTGTTTCTGTCTGTCTGTCTGTGTTCAGGTTTCTCTCCAGAGCAGTTTTGATAACTGACGGCTCCGTTCTGCTCAGTGACTCAGACCAGCAGGTAAATCACATTAATCAATCACATCAATAAACCACATCAAATAAATATCATCAATAAGTCACATCAATCAATCACATCAATAAATCTCATCAATAAATCTCATCAATAAATCATGTGAATGTTTATTTTTCTGTCTGTATGTCTTCAGCTGTAGTTCTGCTCTGTCAGGGTTTCTGCCAGAAAAACCTGTTGACATCCTGTGGAAAGTTAGCTCACAGTGCTAATGATGCTAACTAGCTGATTGGAGGCTCAGGTCAGAGGTCACTGTGTCCTTCAGCCCCAATGAATTATGGGACTGATGGTAATGAGACAGAGGAGAAAGAGAGGAGTCAAATAAAGAGTCACTAACTGAAGAAAATCCCCAAATTCATCTGTCTGAACACACCCACACACACACACACTCTCAGACATACACACACACACACTCTCTCAGACACACACAGACACACACATTCAGACACACTCCTCACTAATTAGGTGTGAGTTAAATATTGAAATATTGAATTAAGTTTGGTCAGAGAATTATGATGCTTCATAGATCTTCTGCTGTGTGTGTGTGTGTGTGTCTGAGAGTGTGTCTGTGTCTGAGTGTGTGTGTGTGTGTGTATGTGTGTGTGTTAGCCTGCAGTGTTCAGTAATAAGATGAAACTAATCTGGTTTTCCACACTCAGAGGAGGTTTTTCATTAAAGACTTTTATCTGTCTGCTTAAACTAAAGTGAAACTTTTATCTGTCTGTCTCTCTGTCTTTCTGTCCATCTGTCTGTCTGGCAAGGTCTCCATGGTTACGGTTCCTCCAGTAGCAGCAGGGTGTCCGGCCGTGAAGATGGTGGAGTTGTGTTCATCCACGATGACCTGCATGCCTGGAACATGTGAGTCACAAACACTGCTGATCTGCTGGTCTGATTGTTTTTGATCGTTTTCTTGTCTTAATATTTAATTTTTGTCTCCTGTCATCTCGTGTCACAGTGTCTCACTGATTATCTTTATTCAGGGACAGACACTAATCTTTTTAAACACCAAACCTCTACATGTGGTGAACAGACTCAGTGAACGCAGCCTGGATTAACTGTGAGGTGGTTTTTGATGAGAAACGGGCTTCTCGTCTGGTTCATAAACTGGTTTAACGATGATTCAGACTGAAGTCACGTCGTGTCTGTGGTTCCTCTGTGAGGACGATGATGGTGTCAGACTCATGTCGTGTCTGTGGTTCCTCTGTGAGGACGATGATGGTGTCAGACTCATGTCGTGTCTGTGGTTCCTCTGTGAGGACGATGATGGTGTCAGACCATGTCGTGTCATGCGTTCCTGTAGGACGATGAGGTTCAGACTCATCGGTCTGCGGTTCTCGTGAGGACGATGATGGTGTCAGACTCATGTCGTGTCTGCGGTTCCTCCGTGAGGACGATGATGGTGTCAGACTCATGTCGTGTCTGCGGTTCCTCCGTGAGGACGATGATGGTGTCAGACTCATGTCGTGTCTGCGGTTCCTCCGTGAGGACGATGAGTGGTTCACAGCTCTCACAGACCTGCAGCTGTTCACTGAAACTCAAAGGTTTGATGAATCAGGATGTCTGACAGCTGTCACGTGTTGGTGAAGACTCACAGTGAGGACATGAAGCTGGTGGACACAGAGTCCCTTCTGGTGGACGTCAGGTGATCAGGTCATCAGGTGATGGTTGATGTGTTGGAGAGCTCAGACGAAAATAGAATTGTATCTCCAGACAGATTTGTTTTGGCCACAAATGTTCCTTTTGAGGTTAAAGGTCGCAGACCCCCGTCCTAAAGTATCTTATTGCTGAGATTCTCAAACTGTGGTTCGAGCACCACTGGTGGCACACAGGCTCCCTCTAGTGGTACACTGAGGAATGACAAATATCTTTAAATGAAATAAATTAATTTAAAAACGTAATACTGTCAAAATGCTACAACATTTTGAGAGAAAATCCCTTAAATATGAGCTCACTGAAATACAAATTAAAATATATTTCCTGTTTTAGTTTGAGTATCAGCCTGATTTACAGCTTGTGCACACATGACGTGTACAGTCTGTAAAACTTAGAGAAATCGCTACATCTCTTCCAATATCTATAATTCTGTAATGTTTTATTATTGTCAATGACCTCCTCTTGTTGTTTCTCATCTCAGCTTCATGACTTATATCAAGTTCAAGTTTTTATCAAATACATAAAAAGTAAAGTCAGTGCAGTGAGATGCATTGTGCCCTGACTCTCTCTCAGCCCTTAAAACATATAAATAAGAATAATAACTAAATACATAAAGCAGCGTAGAGTAAAAACATTGATATATAACAACAGAATCACTTATATTTAAAGTTATTGTTCAGTATTCTGACCACCTGGAGGAAGAAACCGTCTCTGAGGCAGGTGGTCTGATGCTCTGAGAGAAGACGGAGACACAGTGACCAGTGTCCTTTATAATGAACAGTGCTGTCCTCCTGCAGCGGGACCAGTGCATGTCCTGTCTCTGTCTGTGGTGCTCCTATAATTCTTGAAGCTGTTTTTATTGTTCTTTTCAGATGTTTCTGGGTTAGGTTATGGGTTTGGTTCTGGATTCCTGAGTTGTTATGTTCCTGATCCTGTCGCTCCATGAGGGGTTTTGTGGTCATAACATGTTTCTTAAGACATCACAGAAAAAATAGTGTCTGTTGTGCCTTTTTGACAACACAGCTGATGTTCAGAGACCAGCAGATGGAGTCAGAGGTCTGGACACGTGAACTAATTTACAGTTTCAACAGGCTCATTCATTAATGTAAGTTGGTGGTTGAACAGGTTTGGATTTCCTGAAATCGATTATTAACTCCTTTGTTTTTGCCACATTAAGGGAAAGGTTGTTGTCATGACGACATATACTGTAGACCGGTCCCTCACCTCGGTCCTACAGGCATCCTCATTGTTCTCTGGAATGAGACCAATTATTGTAGTGACGTCCATTAATTTCACAATGTTGTCGTCTCCTCTCACTTATACTAAAGATCTTCATCTTATAATCTCCTTATATCTCATGAGCTCCACTCATTCGCTCATTTTAGATCTTTTTAAACATCTACAGTTTCAAATCTCATGTTATATTTTATTATCTCTCATGTGAACTCATTTTATCTGTGTGATGTACATTCAGATTCTGCACAAGATTTTATTTACTGTAATTGAAGAGTCCTTGATGAGGTTTGTGTGCAGGTTTTAGTAGTCTGTGTCTTCACACAGTTTATTTAATGTATATATGATGTATATATAATGTATATATGATGTATGTATGGAGATTTGAATGGTGTGTTGATGATCAGTGAGTCTGCTGCTGAAAATCCTCCAGAGTGTCCTTGAAGAGAAACACTGATTAATGACCAACAACACACACACACACACACACACACACTGCAGCTGTGTGTGTGTGTGTGTGTGTGTGTTCTGCCTGTCAAATCATCATCATCATCATCATCTTCTTCTTCTTCTGCTGTGTTGTCCTGATGCTGCAGTGTGATTGGTTACTGAGTCAGTGGGCCTGAACACCTTTAAAACAAAACACCATCCATCTAAACACACACACACACACAGAGGTGTGATCATATCCACAGCACAGTCTTATAAACAGTTATTTATGAGGTTTTAACAGTAACAAAGACAATTAGTTGATTAATTGATGAGTTGATCGGAAGAAAAATCAAGTATTTCATTAATCAATTAATCACTGAAGTCATTTATGTACATTAAGAAAAATGTTCCATGATCCCAGCAGTCCCAGTGACCCCAGTAGTCCCAGTGATCCCAGCAGTCCCAGTGATCCCAGCAGTCACTGGTGGGCAGTCGTGTCATTTCTGGATGTTTTGGTCACTGGACTCTTTGACAGTAAAACAGACTCGACGTTTTCAGTCTCGTTTCATTGTCTGTGTGAAAATGTGAACAGAAATAAATTTCTACTCCAGATTTTGATATTAGATTTTGAATCTTATGTGCTCCTCCTTGAACCGCCACCTTCGTGGTGGAGGAGTTTGAGTACTTGAATGATTCTAGGAGCTATGTTGTCTGGGGCTTATTGCCCCTGGTAGGGTCTCCCAAGGCAAACAGGTCCTAGGTGACGGGTCAGACTAAGAGCGGTTCCAAAGCCCCTGATGATAGATGAACACACGAGGAAGCTTACGTCGCCCGGATTGGCGTCACCGGGGCCCCACCCTGGAGCCAGGCCTCGAGTTGGGGCTCGCAGGCGAGCGCCTGGTGGCCGGGTCTGTGCCCACGGGACCCGGCCGGGCACAGCCCGAAGGAGCGACGTGGGCCCGCCTTCCCGTAGGCCCATCACCCGCGGGAGGGTTCAGAAGGGGCCGATGCGTTGTGTTTTGGGTGGCGGTCGTGGGTGGGGGTCCCGACGGCCCAATCCCTGGACACAGAATCTGGCTATGGGGACATGGAATGTCACCTCGCTGAGGGGAAAGGAGCCTGAGCTAGTGCGGGAGGTTGAGCGGTACCGGCTAGAGATAGTCGGGCTCACCTCCACGCACAGTCTGGGCTCTGGAACCCAACTCCTTGAGAGAGGTTGGACTCTCTTCCACTCTGGAGTTGCCCGCGGTGAGAGGCGGCAGGCTGGTGTGGGCTTGCTTATAGCTCCCCACCTTAGCCGCCATGTGTTGGAGTTTTCCCCGGTGAACGAGAGGGTCGTTGCCCTGCGTCTTCGGGTTGGGGGCAGGTGCCTCACTGTCATTTCGGCTTATGGGCCGAATGGCAGTTAGAGTACCCAGCCTTCTTGGAGTCCTTGGGAGGGGTGCTGGAAAGTGCCCCGACTGGGGACTCCATCGTTCTACTGGGGGACTTCAACGCTCACGTGGGCAATGACAGTGTTACCTGGAGGGGCGTGATTGGGAGGAACGGCCTCCCCGATCTGAACCCGAGTGGTGTTCTGTTATTGGACTTCTGTGCTAGTCACGGTTTGTCCATAACAAACACCATGTTCAAGCATAAGGGTGTCCATCAGTGCACGTGGCACGAGGACACCTGAGACCGGAGATCAATGATCGACTTTGTGGTCGTGTCATCTGATCTTCGGCCTTATGTCTTGGACACTCGGGTGAAGAGAGGGGCTGAGCTGTCAACTGATCACCACCTGGTGGTGAGTTGGATCCGCTGGCGGAGGAGGAAGCTGGACAGACTTGGCAGGCCCAAACGTGTTGTGAGGGTCTGCTGGGAACGTCTGGGGGAGCCCTCTGTCAGAGGGGTTTTCAACTCCCACCTCCGGGAGAGCTTTGACCAGATCCCGAGGGAGGCTGGAGACACTGAGTCCGAATGGACCATGTTCTTCGCCTCCATTGTTGACGCGGCCGTTCGGAGCTGTGGCCGCAAGGTCTCCGGTGCCTGCCGCGGCGGCAATCCCCGAACCCGGTGGTGGACACCGGAAGTAAGGGATGCTGTCAAGCTGAAGAAGGAGTCCTATCGAGCTTGGTTGGCTCGTGGGACTCCTGAGGCAGCTGACAGGTACCGGCAGGCTAAGCGTGCTGCAGCCCGGGCGGTTGCGGAAGCAAAAACTCGGATATGGGAAAAGTTCGGGGAGGCCATGGAGGAGGATTACCGGTCGGCCTCGAAGAGATTCTGGCAAACCGTCCGGCGCCTCAGGAGGGGGAAGCAGTACCCTGCCAACACTGTTTACAGTGGAGGTGGGGAGCTGTTGACTTCAACTGGGGATATTGTCGGGCGGTGGAAGGAATACTTCGAGGATCTCCTCAATCCCACTGTCACGCCTTCTGTAGAGGAAGCAGAGGCTGGGGACCCAGAGGTTGATTCATCCATCACTCAGGCTGAAGTCACCGAGGTAGTTCGGAAGCTCCTCGGTGGCAAGGCACCGGGGGTGGATGAGATCCGCCCTGAGTACCTTAAGTCTCTGGATGTTGCAGGGCTGTCTTGGTTGACACGCCTCTGCAACATCGCGTGGCGGTTGGGGACAGTGCCTCTGGACTGGCAGACCGGGGTGGTAGTCCTTCTATTTAAGAAGGGGGACCGGAGGGTGTGCTCCAACTATAGGGGGATCACACTGCTCAGCCTCCCTGGTAAAGTCTATTCCAGGGTACTGGAGAGGAGAATTCGGCCGATAGTCGAACCTCGGATTCAGGAGGAACAATGCGGTTTTTCGTCCTGGTCGTGGAACACTGGACCAGCTCTATACCCTCCGCAGGGTGCTTGAGGGTTCATGGGAGTTTGCCCAACCAGTTCACATGTGTTTTGTGGACTTGGAGAAGGCATTCGACCGTGTCCCTCGTGGCATTCTGTGGGAGGTGCTTCGGGAGTATGGAGTCCGGGGCCCTCTACTAAGTGCTGTACGGTCTCTGTATGACCGGAGCAGGAGCTTGGTTTGCATTGCTGGCAGTAAGTCAGACCTGTTCCCAGTGCATGTTGGACTCCGGCAGGGCTGCCCTTTGTCACCGGTTCTGTTCATTATTTTTATGGACAGAATTTCTAGGCGCAGCCAGGGGCCAGAGGGAGTCCGGTTTGGGGACCACGGGATCTCATCTCTGCTTTTTGCGGATGATGTTGTCCTGTTGGCTCCTTCGAATCAGGACCTTCAGCATGTGCTGGGGCGGTTTGCAGCCGAGTGCGAAGCGGCTGGGATGAGAATTAGCACCTCCAAGTCCGAGGCCATGGTTCTCGACCGGAAAAAGGTGGTTTGCTCCCTCCGGGTTGGAAGAGAGCTCCTGCCTCAAGTGGAGGAGTTCAAGTATCTTGGGGTCTTGTTCACGAGTGAGGGAAGGATGGAGCATGAGATTGACAGGCGGATCGGTGCAGCGGCAGCAGTAATGCGGTCATTGTACCGGTCTGTCGTGGTGAAGAAGGAGCTGAGCCGAAAGGCGAAGCTCTCGATTTACCGGTCAATCTACGTTCCTACCCTCACCTATGGTCATGAACTCTGGGTCATGACCGAAAGAACGAGATCTCGGATACAAGCGGCCGAAATGAGTTTCCTCAGCAGGGTGGCGGGGCGCTCCCTTAGAGATAGGGTGAGGAGCTCTGTCACCCGGGAGGAGCTCACAGTAGAGCCGCTGCTCCTCCACATTGAGAGGAGCCAGCTAAGGTGGCTCGGGCATCTATACCGGATGCCTCCTGGACGCCTTCCTGGGAGGGTGTTCCGGGCATGCCCCACCAGGAGGAGGCCCCGGGGAAGACCCAGGACACGCTGGAGGGACTATGTCACTCGGCTGGCCTGGGAACGCCTCAGGATTCCCCCGGAAGAGCTGGAGGAAGTGTCTGGGGAGAGGGAAGTCTGGGTATCCCTGCTTAGACTGCTGCCCCCGCGACCCGGACCCGGATAAGCGGAAGAAGATGGATGGATGGATGGATGGATGGATGGATGTGAAATTATATCACAACATCATAATAATTAATAAATATGATGAATAAATTCACAGTTTAATGAGAGACTGGTTGTAATATTACCAGAAACAAATATCAATTTGACAATAAACTCATAATATTTTAGTGTAGAATTCAGGGTTCCACATTAATCAGAAATGGAAATGTAACAAGACAAAAACAACGTAACAAGACAAAAACAACATAACAAGACAAAAACTACGTAACAAGACAAAAACAATGTAACAGAATGTAACAAGACAAAAACAACGTAACAAGACAAAAACAATGTAACAGAATGTAACAAGACAAACACAACATAACAAGACAAAAACAACATAACAGATTGTAACAAGACAAAAACAACGTAACAAGACAAAAACAACATAATACAAAAACAATGTAACAGAATGTAACAAGCCAAAAACAACGTAACAAAACAAAAACCATGTAACAAGACAAAAACAGTGTAATAGAATGTAGCAAGACAAAAACAACATAAAACAAAAACAACGTAACAAGACAAAAACAACATAATACAAAAACAGTGTAACAGAATGTAACAAGACAAAAACAACGTAACAGATTGTAACAAGACAAAAACAACATAATACAAAAACAATGTAACAGAATGTAACAAGACAAAAACAACGTAACAAGGCAAAAACAACGTAACAGAATGTAACAAGACAAAAATGACGTAACAAGGTAAAAACAACGTAACAGATTGTAACAAGACAAAAACTACGTAACAAGACAAAAACGACATAATACAAAAACAGTGTAACAGAATGTAACAAGACAAAAACAACGTAACAGATTGTAACAAGACAAAAAACAACATAATACAAAAACAATATAACAGGATGTACCAAGACAAAAACGATGTAACAAGGCAAAAACAACGTAACAGAATGTAACAAGACAAAAATGATGTAACAAGGCAAAAACAACGATAACAGAATGTAACAAGACAAAAACGATGTAACAAGGCAAAAACAACGTAACAAGAATGTAACAAGACAAAAACGACGTAACAAGGCAAAAACAACGTAACAGAATGTAACAAGACAAAAACGACGTAACAAGACAAAAACGGCGTAGCAAGACAAAAACAATGTAACAAGACAAAAACAATGTAACAGAATGTAACAAGACAAAAACAATGTAAGAATGTAACAAGACAAAACATAAGACAAAAACAAAGTAACAGAATGTAACAAGACAAAAACAATGTAACAGAATGTAACAAGACAAAAACAACATAACAAGGCAAAAACAATGTAACAGATTGTAGACAAGACAAAAACAACATAATACAAAAACAACGTAACAGAATGTAACAAGACAAAAACAACGTAACAGAATGTAACAAGACAAAAACAACATAATACAAAAACAACGTAACAGAATGTAACAAGACAAAAACAACGTAACAGAATGTAACAAGACAAAAACGACGTAACAAGGCAAAAACAATGTAACAGAATGTAACAAGACAAAAACAACGTAACAAGGCAAAAACAGCGTAACAGAATGTAACAAGACAAAAACAAAGTAACAGAATGTAACAAGACAAAAACAACGTAACAAGACAAAAACAATGTACAGAATGTAACAAGACAAAACAACAACAATACAAAAACAATGTAACAGAATGTAACAAGACAAAAACGTCACAGAATGTAACAAGACAGAAACAACGTAACAAGACAAAAACAACATAATACAAAAACAATGTAACAGAATGTAACAAGACAAAAACAACGTAACAAGACAAAAACAACATAATACAAAAACAATGTAACAGAATGTAACAAGACGAAAAACAACGTAACAAGACAAAAAAACATAATACAAAAACAATGTAACAGAATGTAACAAGACAAAAACAAACGTAACAAGACAAAAATAACATAATACAAAAACAATGTAACAGAATGTAACAAGACAAAAACAATAACAAGACAAAAAAAACAATACAAAAACAATGTAACAGAATGTAACAAGACAAAAACAATGTAACAGAATGTAACAAGACAAAAACAACATAAGACAAAAACGACGTAACAAGACAAAAAGAACGTAACAGAATGTAACAAGACAAAAACAACGTAACAAGACAAAAACAACATAAGATGTAACAAGTTGAAAACAGTGTAACAAGATGAGGACCCTGAACGTTTTCACTTATACTGCAGTAAACAGTGCTTCTACTTTTACTCAAGTATCTGTACTTCTAGTACTGTACTTCTTCAGAAAAGACTGAGAGGACTTTTTCTTCTCTGATATGAAGAAGGTCCTGATGTCCACAAAAAGTGACTCTGTGTCCACCAGCTTTGTGTCCTCACTGTGAGCCACAGCTCACAGACATCCTGATTATTTTACTTTTTTTTTTTTAATTTAACCTTTATTTAACCAGGCAAGTCATTAAGAACAAATTCTTATTTACAATGGAAGCCTGGACAACTTTTAGTTCAACAGTGAACAGATGTCGTCTCCAGCTGTTGCTGAAGTCTGAGGTTACTGAGTCGACTCAAACACCTGACGTGACCTGTCTGTCTGTCTGCTGGTCAGCTGACCTCTCTCTCTGTCTGTCTCTCTGAGTGAGGACATGTCTCACTATAGTCAGTCTTCACACTGAACCACACAAGTCACATGAAGACGTTTTCTGTCTCTCTGTAGATCTGGTCCACCTCACCTGTCAGTCAGCTGGCTCTGCCTATGAGGACCTGTCGCCTGTTGTGACCAGGATGTTCCGCACGTCAGAGTCACATGATCAAGGTAACACACACACACCACACACACACACACACACACACAGTGATACTGTCTCTGCTGTAAACTTTGTCTCCTCTCTGACCTCCTCCTCATCCTCTTTATTTCATTCATCATTTTCCTCGTCTTCTTTTAATTAGAACAAGAACAACCTGCAGCAGTGAACACACTCACACACACAAACACACACACACACACTCTCACACACACAGCCACAGCAGGATGGATGAATGCAGGTGTGAAGAGATTTATCAGAGGTGATGAGGGAGGAGGAGAGAAGCTTCACCGTCATGTTTCTGTTCTACTGCAGATTTATCCTGATACTCAAAATTCACTCTGATCAATCTGATTGATTAGTTTCATTCATCTGAACGGTGATTCTTAATAATCAATAATAGTGAGGAAATAGTGAAGGCAATAATTTTTCCACTAATCAATTAGCTGTTTGATCAACATTTTCTGACATTTTACGGACCAGAGTCCAGGATGACGTCCATGCTGAGACGTGTCTCCATCCACGTTTTTAAAGACTTCAAGCATGTTTAGACCTTCTGTTCAACCTTTGACCTACGGATTGTTTTTCAAGTATTTCCTGTAACGATTATTTTCATTATAAATTACTCTGTTGATCATTTTCTCTATTAATTGATTAGTTGTTTGGTCCATAAAATGTCAGAAAATGTTGATCAAAGTCCAAGATGACGTCCTCAAATGTCTTGTTTTGTCCACAACTCAAAGATCTTCAGTTTCCTGTCAGAGAGGAGTAAAGAAACCGGAAAACATTCACATTTAAGAAGCTGAAATCAGAGAATTTAGACTTTTTTTGAATTTAAAAAATGACTCCAATCACTTTTCAAAATAGCTGTCAATCAATAATTGATTACCCGATTAATTAATCCTGTCACGGTCTCGTTAAAAATAGGTTCAGACATGTGGAACATGTGTGCCATTCCTGATTATTTATAGAACGTGAAAAAAAACTCATAATTTTTTTAATTTGTAGATAAAATCATTTCAGAGTATATTTAAATAATTAGTGTAATGTTTTTTTAATTTAGTGTCAGATCTGTAAAAGTTGTGGTCACATGATCAGAAAGTGATCAGACTGAAGGTTTAATCAGACAGCTGATGTCTGAAACAAAGTCCGTTTCATCATGTTTATAATCTGTTGACGTCCCAGAAGACGCTCGTTTTTACAGGAGTCCCTGAAGTAAGCATGAACGTGTGTGTTTGTGTATGTTAATCTGACATTTTGTTACGTTACAGTTTGATCTCACTGAGACTGACATTTAAATACTCATCACAAGCTCCATCCTCAGTGTACAGTCTGACATCACAGCTTCCTCAGGCTGTGATTGGTCGGCTGTGTTATGAGACACAGTTTGACTTGTTTCCTTCCACACAGTCACTTTACAACACAAAGGCTTTAATCAACACAAACACACACTAAAGTTCAGACAATCACTAGTTTTCTATTATAACTCCACTCTGCTGCTGCACCTCCTCTTCCTCCTCTTCTCCTCCTCCTCCTCTTCCTCTCCTCCTCCTCTTCCCTCCTTTCCTCCTCTTCTTCTCCTCCTCCTCTTCCTCTTCTCCTCCTCCTTCTCTTCCTCTTCCTCCTCCTCCTCTTCTCCCCTTCCTCCTCCTCTTCCTCCTCATCCTAGAGAGGCTCCAGTCACTATTAAAGGCCTCAGTTTCTATTACAGGCCAAACATATGTAGATAAATCAGCACCTGGAGGGGGCGGGGCTAACACCTGTCTGTCTGTGTCCCCACAGAAAATTGTCCATCTGTCCTCTGGTGTCTCTACTTCAACATGGCCGACGGTTTGGGGCTGGAGGTCGAAGGTCACGACCTCCCGTCTAATGTGTACGTGTGCTCTGGACCAGACGGCGCTCTGGGACACGAACACGCCATCAGACAGGTGAGACACACACACACACACACACTCTCTCCATCTTCAGATAAGTGTTACACCATCACTCATACTACTGAATTCAAATAAAACTTTATCAGCAGGACAGTTATTAACAGTGTAGAAGCTGCTGTTATCAGGATGCTAACATGCTACCATGGATGAGAGCGCGAAGCCTCGTGTCACGTCCCTGTCACATGTAAAAATACCTCTGACGTTCACTCACGTCTGTGATGTTTAATGTTTGTGTTTCTTTAAGATGAAAATGTGATTTTATTTCTGTTCAGGCCGAGTCGATCTTCCACAAGATTCTGCCCGAGGAGGATTTCTGTCCTCCTGCTCCAAACCCTGAAGACATCATCTACGATGGAGACAACACGTCCTCCACCACAGGAGGAGAGGAGGACAAACAGGAAGAGGAGGAGGAAGAGAAAGATGGAGCAGGAGAGGAGGAGAAAGAGGAGCAGAGCCTTCAGACGGAGGAGTAACATGTAGAAATAAAGTGTAACACACTAACCTTCCACAGAAGCCAAAACCTCCTGCAGTGAATTGTGGGTAACAGTTGCCTTCATTTCTGATTATTTTTCTATGATTTCTTATTGGTTCTGCTTTTTGTCTTATTTAAACGTTTGTTTTGTTCTGTGGAAACATTAAAGCTTCAACATGAACAAACTGTCCAGCGGTTTTGTTGTTCTCTCAATCCTCTGCTCTGATTGGCTGCCTGCGCTGTCAGTCACTGGATGTACGCATACACTGTTACCATATGACCCGGTCCTACAGGACATCTGTCTGAGGACGCTGTTAAAACCACCACAAAGACACAAAACCACTACACAGAGAAGTAAAACAACCACAAAGACACAGAACCACCAAACACGGCACAAAATGACGACAAAGCAACTACAAGGAGACTCACAACTACCATTAAAAACAAAAAGAACACAAAGATACCCCCCATCTTCAGGTTTCAGGTCGACTCGTTTTCTTTCTTCAGACTTTGACCTTTAAAATCAGGACCTGGATCACTGTGGGGGTCTGAGGATCTGGGGGGTAGCTGCAGTCTTCCTGCAGGTCCTCACATCTCACATTGAGCAGCTGTTCAAGCCCCTGAGCAACACAACGGTGCTACCCACAATCCCCAGGGAGAGACACAGCTGCATGATGGGAGACTAAAGGAGCGGGCTACAGACACACGAAGACGTCTAAATGTCACAGTTTAAAGGAGCAGCCCGCTGTTTCTGCTGCTCTCTGAGGTCTGTTTGGAAGATGAAGTGAGTTCCTCCACTCGCCTCCAGTCAGACTCAGTGTGTCGCTGCCTCCTGCTGGCCAACAGCATCAACTGCACCACAGGGGAGGACACAATAATGTGAACACCAGGAGGGTCAGCATCACCAGCTAAACATACAACATCCAGTATCTGCACCTCAACTTCAAGACTTATTCATGGAAAACAGATCACTTTGTAATTAATAATCTCAACGTCTATTTAGCAGACAAACTGTTCTAGAGCTTTCAGTCAAATCACATGATCTTCATCAGTGTGTCAGAAACTGATCTCTGTGGATGTTGAGTTTCTTTTAGTTGAACATTTTCAAACAGAAACATGACGTTTTATTCACTGGGTGAAGCTCCCTGCTGATGAAGATCATGTCACATGACTGAAAGCTCCAGAATGAGATCGTTTTAATCGCTGCTGATTCCAGAAAACAGAATTCAGAAAAATCTCTTGCAGGTTAAGTTCTGAGTTTCAGATTAATTCGTCCGTAAAAAGCGCCGCTCTGTAACTAATTATTGTCCTAACGAGGTTGTTTATGAGCCACAGATTATAAACTGAGGGAAGACGTTAAAAATGAAAAGTTGCAGCTGTTTGTAATATCACTGACTGAAAACATAATGTAGAAATGTAACACAGTGTGACAGCACCACAAACTGTGTGCATTGTGTTACCATGGTAACCTCAGTTTAGTGATGCAGTCATTTTCCTGTTTGCTTCAGATCATATTAACTTTATTTTAGTGTGGTTGATACGATGTGTAAATTTAATCACTATAGACACCTTGAATAACATTTACTTTATCTAAAGTCTGTTTCCATCACTGATCACAAAGTTCATCAGCGTCCACATGATGTCCACGTCCACGTCTCATCATGGACAGTGTCATACTGACAGCATCTATGAAGTTTAATGTTCAGTTATGTTAGAAAATTACTGATCGACTGAATGTGATCTTAATGCTGCCGTTTATTTCTGACATCATTCTTCTTCTGCTGACTTATTTGTAGCAACAGTTTTTTGCCGTAATATATTTTGTATATTTTCCACAGGTCTTAATTCTAAGTTTGATCATTCTGACTCATCGCTTCACTTTGTGCAGAAGAGTCACATGATGCAACAAATACCCCTTTTTATGTGCATGCTCAGAGTCTGAGGAAGAAAACCTGAGTTAACAGACAGTTAATAACCACCGTCATGACACCTGTTATTACCTCTGACTCGGGGTTTTAGGTTTTGTGGAGCAGCTCATGATGGTTGAGCTTCTTTCGTAGTTCAGCTCTCAGGTGAAGAATATTTACGAGACTTAAGTTTCTTCACACTTAAACTGAATCCTGATTTGTTTTCAGTTCAGTTTGTAGCTGCAGGAGATTTTAAGTTTAGTTTCAGAACTTTAGTGTGTTAAACAGTTTGAGCACCAACACATTGTTCACTGAACAGTGATTAATATTTACAAAAAACATTTTAAGTGTCCAGTTTATTTTGTTTTATTCATTAAATCTAAAAGGCAGGCGAATCACTTGAGTTTCTCCACTATTGATTAGACAGCTGATTGTTCACGGCTGATCTCTGATCAGTTATCAATATCAAACACTCGGACAGACACAAACTGACAGTTTAATGTTTTTATTGTCAGAAAATCTTGGTGCGTTTACAGACGGCGACCACGGCGTCCGCCCTTCCTCCTGGTCGAGTCTGACGGGATCGGAGTGACATCCTCTGAAGAACAAACAAGAAGAAGAAACACGAGGTCAAACACATCAACTCAAACTTCGACCGTTTAAAGGAACAGATTTTTGTCAAATACATTCACTCCAGTACCTCAGAACTATAGTAAATGTCTTTACATTTTATTTTACTTTTCTACATTTGAGGGAAAAATGGAACTGTTTCATTTATGATTTTAAAATGAAGACAAAAACTATGTTGAAAGTTGTTTTAGTCGGAAAGTCTTAAATTGATTAGAATATTTGAACCTGTTTCATCACAAATAATATTATACAGCAGCACTGCAGTGTTTTATTCTGCTGGGTTTCACAATAAAAGCCCATCTCAGACAAACAGTTGCTGTTGTTTTACTCACCAATGCGTCCGATCTTCATGCCGGAGCGAGCCAGAGCTCTCAGAGCAGATTGAGCTCCAGGACCAGGAGTCTTTGTCCTGAAAACACACAGCAGGAAGTTCAGAAGACTGAAAACTGGATGCCGGTCTGTCTGTGGCTCCAGATGGGTTTGTTCCAGAAAGCAGGTTTAACAAAGTCTGACTAACTGAACTCTGATCTGATAAAACCTGAGATGCTGAACAGCTGATCAGAACCGATGGCACTGATGCTCTGATTCACCATGGCAACAGGTAAACAAAGAGCAGAGCTTCGATTTAAATCCAGTGGACGTAGACACGAACACAGTCGCCAGGAACATCCCTAGTGTCTAATCTCCCCGTTGATTAAACGTAAAATTTAATTTAGACTAGTCGACTAGTCTAACACTAAGAAAACAGTCAAAAAGCAGTTAAATTGAGCAGAATTTATTAAGTGATCATGTTAAACACTGTCCGAAAAAAAATACTGTGCATATTAACAGCAATTAGAAGCCAATTAATCACAGTCAACAATCGCCAAATCGTACTTTGAATGCCGCTGAAATGTGCGCTATGCGCACTAAATGTGTAATACAAACCATTAATGTACAAAACATAACATCTCACTAAATGCTTCAACTTTTCAGACCGAAGAGGATCACGGTGTCTGCAGGTAAATGACCTGGAGCTGATGTTAGCAGTGTGGCTAACGTTAGCAGTGCTAGCAGCAGCAGCTCAGCTTACAGGTTTACATGTCTGGAGAAAGATGTGACCACATTAAGTACAGTCGAGTGAATATATATAAGCTTATTCTGTCAGTCTACATTCAACATGATTTCCATTGTCTAGATTAAAACACTGCCAAACCACGCTGGTTTTACGAGCTGTCATCTGTCCGACTTTGCTGATATAAACATCCAGGGTTGCCTAGGCGATCGGGGCGTACACGCTGGGTGAGAGGGGCTGCTGTCAGACAGTGCCGCAGCCCCGACTAGTGGCGGGCGGCTGCATAACATCTTAGCGGCGACAGATAACCGACATCGTGCATGAATGAGATATTGATAAATAGTTTAAACGACTAATATTTCTGGTGCCGACTAGCGAGGGTGGAGACGTTTAATTGTACAGTCTACTAATCGCGCGCAGCCCTAACAGACACATTTATCTTGAACAGAGCAGAAACAGTCGAGTTTAACTCTGTTTTCCATCAGTTCATTTACCAAACTGACTCTGACTGCAGGTCCAGTTTATCTTTATTCTGACGGGGACAAAAGACACTGAAGACTTAAAAATATAAACTGAGACACGACTGTAAATTCAATGATGATGATTTAATAAACTTTCCTGTTTAGAGAGTTTGGCTCTTTATTTAAACAAAAGGTTGAGAATGAACGCAGCCTTCACCATCCTGCTCATCAACACATCGACCTCAAAATGAGGAAATAAGTTCCATCAGTTCGACCAATCACATCATATCCAGTGAGACTTTTCATTACTCCCACAAAGATTCACAGATTTTTTAATTAACGTGTTATGTTGAATAAACTATTTTTGCTAACAACCAGCGGAGGAGTAAAACTCCGTCTTTAGAGGCATCATGATGTCGATTATTCTGGATCAATTCATCAATGTCAAAAATAGATTTTCTAAATGTTATTTAACATGATGAGTGAAAAGGATTTGAAGTCAGCTGTGTGGGCGGAGCAACATCTGGACTGTCTACTGTGAACCATCAGATTTACTTAATCTGTCAGAAGGCAGTGAATGCAACACGTCTCCTAAATTGTGTTCATGAGATGAACATCAAGTTCACTGAATTCTTCAGATGCTTTCACACACCGACACGATGACGTATTAATGTCAAAACAAACATTAAAGGCTTTTGACACAAATCGTTGTACGCATGACGTCCAGCTTACAACACATGTGTCTGATATGCATTCAGCTTCCTCACACAAGTCTCGGTGGGTTTAAACACTGATTTAATCTACAGGAAATAAGCAGTCTTATTGTATAGATTCTTGCTAAAAGGCCCAGTGACACTTGTTGGCATGGATACCAACACATCATTTGTCTGAACAGATGATTTACAGACGCAACATGAAGCTGATTAACTGCTTTTATAGTCAGAAGTTAAAATTAAATTATATACAGCAACATTTTAATGATTAAATATCCAGTTATATTTCATTAACAGAGACAGAGCAGATATGAGCAACCAATTATTTCTTTTCTACCTCAAAATAATTCTTCTGTTGTCATATATTGTATTGTCATAATTGTTTTCCCTTTTATATTATTATTCATCAATGCAATAAAGTTGCAGCTTCTGTGTTTGTTGAGAACCAAACCCTCATGATGACTAAATATCCTGGAGTCCAGACTAACATTTAGACATTAACGGAGCAGCAGAGAAACAAACTGCAGCAGCTGAGAAACTAACTGCAGCAGCGGAGAAACTAACTCAGCAGCGGAGAACAACTGCGCAGCGAGAAACTAACTGCAGCGTTCAAACCTTCAAGCTGCTCTGTGGCCCAACTCATCATTAACTGACCCTCACAAACATACGTCTGTGTGCTCCACCCGTTTTCACATGTTCAGATCTATTTTTCAACTAGTGTTCAATTTGGCATTATTTTTTCCACTAATCAATAATTAATTGTTTGGTCCATAGGTCCATATTCAGTTTACTGTCAGAGGAGTAAAGACATCAGAAAATATTTGAATTTGGACTTTTTAATGTAAAAAATGACTCAATGATTAATTGATCCGGTCACTGTCAGATGAAAAATGGGTCCAAACGTGGAGCATTTGGAGCGACATGCTGCCGTCTACGTGTTTCAACCTTATGATCAACAGATTGATCGATAAGGTTCAAAGATTTAAACATTTGACCTGTTTCTCAAGTCTGTCCTCCAACAATTATATTCATTAACAATTAAAATGAATTTAAGATTAAGGATGCACAGATACCACTTTCCAGACTGAGTACAAGTACAAGTACTTAGATTTGGGTACTTGCCAATGAGTATTTAATAATCCAGTTAAAGTTCTTTCAATAACTTTAAAAACATGTTTTATTTTCATCAGATGTTCTTCACTTTCTAAATGTAACAAATCATTGTTGCTGTTTCCTGCTGATGGTGTAACCATGGTTACTATAAACATGACATTTTGGGTTATTTGTAATAAGTTACTTTACTGATTTTTTGTTCCTTATTAAGCTGCAGTTTACTGTGTGCACGATATATTTCAGTATAATAATTACACAACATTATTATGGACTTACAGAATGAAGTTTACTGTTACTGATGGTGTTATATGATAAATATTTCACATTAACATGTATTTTAATGACACATTTACATGTGTAGTATTTAAGTTTCTTCTTCATGTCCCTCTTGTCTAAGAGATAATTAGTTCCTACCTGTCATTGTTTAGGGGGGACAGGTATGAGTGTGGAACCACGTGTGGAACGGTTTTTTTCTCCTGCTGTGAACCTCAGAGAGTGAAGTTGTGTGAACTGAGCTGTCAGGACGTTTTGGTGAAGATTAAGAACACAGAGAAGTTGTAGCAGCTTATTATGAAGAAAAGACAGTTACAGGCTGGTGGCAGCCGTGTCTTTTCTTCGTCTTCGGATTAATTAGTCGAGACATTCAACTAATTTACACCCTCTGGGACTTACTGGACAGCGGCTGGCTGCGGTCTACAGGGTCACTCTGTGCATT